>JANHGB010004568.1:0-55109 GCA_026283785.1 Coracopsis vasa
CGAAAGTCAAAAACACAGCACTGCAGCAGCTACTAAGAAAGAGAAAAAATGACTGCTACTGCTGAAACCAGGACAATCTTGCATTATTTTAGTTCTATTTTAATCCTGATCATCCTTATAACTCAAGATATAAGCTGTTCTGATTGTAACAAATATATTCTTTTAGGTATAAAAGTAATGCTTAAAAACCAATTCATAAAATAGGCATATAATGGTACATCTTTCTTTGTTCATTCGTAGAAAGTGTGATTGTCCAAGATTTTCTCCATAATCCTTTAAACCCAAGTTCATTTTTTTGTACGGGTTATGAGGCATGAGAAGGTGCTATATTTGCTATTGAAAATTTTAGATCAAAAGAAATTTGAATTTTGCATTATTTAGCATTTGTATTCTGGTAGTCAGGCATGCCACAGTCAGAAGGACTGTGGGTGCTTGTCATTCTCCTCTCTGTCTTCTAAGAAGGAAGTGGAAGTCAGTCAAGCCATTTTTCAAGTGATGGCTAGACCACTGTAGAGAACAGAATGGATAGTTTGCTCAAAATAAAAAAAATGAAAAAAAAGAAAAATATCTAATTTGTAATTCTCTTGCTGTACTGAAGTAACATGTGTAGTGTGACATGAAGTCAGTGAAAATAGATCTGGGTTACCTATTAAGTTCTGTTGAACTGAAATTCATTAGACGATGAGCAATTTTGTTGTAGAAAGGCTAAAGTTTGTACTTATCACTCAGCTGGTGAGAATAAACAGTTTGGTTTTGTCCAGTTATATCTTATTAAGGGATCACGCACGTTTTGTTGGGTTTTTTGTTTTGTTTTGGTTTCTTTTTTTTTAATATAGCACAAGGCTCCTAGAAATTAGAAACAAAGTGATATTTTTTTTCTGCCTGATGCCATTTGAAGCTGAATTTCAGTACTCTGTGCTGGGTGTACTACTGTCCTGGTTTAAACCCAGCCAGCAACTAAGCACACAGCACTGTACTAGCTACTAGGAAGAAAATTAACTCTATCAGAGCTGAAACCAGGACAACTTCTGACAGTATTTTACCTTGTGTTAATCATTAAGCATTCTCTGAAGTGGCATCAGGACCCTAACCTTCCTCACTCATGATCATTTTCATTCTGAATAATTTTCTATGAAACCCACAACACCATATTGCAAAAAGAAATAAAGGCCTTTTTGGATATAGTTTTATTTTGGGTTTTTATACAATTTGAAAAAAAAAAATAAAGCCAAAACAGGACAGTGGAGTGTGAACCAGTAAAGGCTATAATACAATGTCCAGATGGACATTTTGCTTCTCTGTTTTTTTTCTGTCATGACCAGCAGGATGCAGGTCTGCTTGTTTGCCTGGCTTATGGCAAGTATGCTTATTGCTTTTATAGGATTTTCTGAAGTGGCACTTGGCTTGCTCTAACTCGCTTTTTTTTGCCTATTTTTTAGTCTGACTGCTGAACTGAAAAAATAATTTACACTGTCCTTCTGATAGAATGATATATTCCCACAGTTAGTTGCACATATTCCCCTAAAGCAATGCAAAACCATTGCACACTAAGATAATGAGATTACAAAAATATATATTTCCTTATATTTTAAAAAATACTGTATTTCAGTTTGTATTTCAAGCAATTTGTACCCTTTACCTCTCATCCTGCCAGTGGGCACCACTCAGAAGGGCCTGGCTCCATCTTTTATAGTCTTCCCCTCAGCTATTTGTACAAACCAGTAAAATTTCCCTGAGCCTTCTGTGCTGCAGGCTGAATAGTCATAGTTCTCTCAGACTTTTCTTACTTGAGAGGTGTTTCAGTCCCTTCATCATCTTAGTAGCACTTCGCTGGATTTACTGTTACATCCCTGTCTGTCTTGTACTGGGGAGCCCAGAACTGAACAGTTAGAGCACAGATGTGGTCTCAAAGACCTATCTATTCTTTTATTTTCCCTCCCAAAGGACTAAATGGATATCTGATGATTGAAACAGGGACATCAAAAAGCTGAGGAGAGAAGAGGGGAGAAAGGGAGGAATCCTACATATCTAATCAGTGGGCTTTTTTTGGATGACTGAACACTTTGCATGAAGAATATTTAGCTATTCTTTTATAAATACACAGAAAATTCACATGCACTCATTCCTACATTTGATTAAAGGTTGGATTAGAACTTTAATGCACTGAAATTAACTAAGCAAAAGGTGAGCTTGCATAATATGACAGTAGTAAGTTTTCTCTCAGGAAAAAGTCGAAAGTACTGGAATATTTAAAAGAGATAAGAAGACTCTCAGAGTTGTGAAAGAATATGAAGAAAGATTTTCCTTAACATAAGAACAGAAGTAATAGGGCAGTTTCAAATACAGATGTCTTCTTTCTCCATCTAAATGACAGCTTGTATGCTAGTCTTACTTTTCAAAATTCTGATTAATCTTGAGTATTGAATTTGATCTGGCTGTAAGATTCTAACTCTGTTGTGTTAGTAGTGCTGTGCAGCAGGATGCACATTGAGAATGCATAGGTGCAGATGCTGTAGGACAGATAGAAAGTGATCTAAACATTAGATGAGCCTTGGAAGCCAAAAGGTTTCTTTCTCATCAGGGAAACCTGCTGGATTATCAGTATTTTTAGCAGTGAAGAACATGCTTTCCTGCTGAGTATATACTAGCTGGTCTTCTGTCCACCAGACTCTTGCTATAAGAGGTTGTATTTCCATGTGCAATATCTGGGTTCAGACATGAAGCTTCCATACCTTGAGTTTGAGATCTGTCTGTGCTTTCTGTCAGCAGCATGCCAGGGGCTTATGTCTGAATCATAGAATCATTGAATAGTTTTGGTTGTAAGGGACCTTCAAAGGTCACCTGTTCCACTCCCCTCCCTGCAATGAGCAGTGACATCTTGAACTAGATCAGGTTGTTCAGAACCACATCCAGCCTGGCCTTGTATGTCGTCAGTGGTGAGGCGTCCACTACCTCTCTGGGCAACCCATGCCAGTATTTTATCACCCTCATTGTAAAGAATTTTTTCCTTGCATCCAGCTTGACTCTCCTCTCTTTTAGTTTAAAACCATTACCCTTTGTCCTGTCACAACAGGCCCTGCTAAAAACTCTCTTCTCATATTTCTTATAGGCCCCTTATAAGAACTGAAAGGCCACAATGAGGTCTTCCTGGAGTCTTCTCCTCTCCAGACTGAACAACCCCAGCTCTCTCAGCTTTCCTCACAGGAGAGGTGCTTCATCCTTCTTATCATTTTTATGGCCCTCCTCTGGACCCTCTCCAACAGGTTTATCTCTTTCTTGTGCTGAGGACTCCAGAGCTGGAGTCGGTACTCCAGGTAAGGTCTCACCAGAACAGAGTAGAGGGGCAGAATCATCTCCTTCAGCCTGCTGGCCATGCTTCTTTGGATGAAGCCCAAGATACGATTGGCCTTCTGGGCTGCAAGTGCACAACAATGGTTAGATACTGCTAATTATTCTTTCCATCTGCTGAAAGAGGGGGTTTATTTTTTTCTCAGTCTTTTGTTAGCGTCACAAATAAATATGTGACAATTGAGCAGAATGTATATACATACACCTGTTCCATTTGCTGCAGACCTTCTATAGTATAGGCTTAAGTCAGTGAACAGCTTGAGGCTTTTGATTAAAATTCTGATGCTTACTTTTAGGTTCACATGCTAAATAGGTGAAATTTTGGGGTGTGAATTCTAAAGATACTAGCATTAGTTCCTGGGATACTATTGACTTCTAATGGGAGGTGGACCTCTGTTATACATGTGTTCTGTGTTGTCACAGCATTAACCGTTTAGTCTTAAAGTTACTTATAAAATAGTCAACTTGTCAATTAACTGATGGTGATAAAAAATATTCTTTTGGAAGTGTGGGTGAAATGACAAATTTATGAAACAGGTAGGTCTGCAAGAAAATAGAGAAGTGAACCAGTTTTATTTATCACAGATAAATGTTTCTCTTTCAAAACTGGAGCAGTATACTATGAATGCAAGACCTAGGCTAGGCTACAGTATTTTAGACAACAGGATCAAGATTCGGCTGAGTGTTTTTCCAGTTGGAAGCACTGTGATAAACAGGAGGAAGGCAAACTAAACTGTAAATTCAGTCGTGCAGATATGCTGTGGAAGTCAGAAGATGGCAGTCTTTACTCACTATTGAAGTTGCTGCATTGCTTGCCCTCATGATGTGCACACTTGAGAAGTTAATAAAATGAATATGTATCTTCCCCAGTATTTTTAGTTGTTAAATTTTCATTTGAAGTGCATCTTGATAATGCAAAAATAACAGCTTTTTATTTTTTCTCAGAAATCATTCATGATGATGACAACAAAAACATCACTTAATATTCACTGATTCAAACATGAACGAAGAACATTTTTAGTGTAAAGAAAGTTCTAAAAACTGTCTAAAACATCTGAAAAAAAGGCAAAGATGAGCACAGACAAATGTGTCCAACAGAAGGATTGACAGAGGCTGCTCAGCAATTGTGTGTGCCTGGAGGCACCTAAACCTCAGGATCTGATTGCATTCTGCTCCTGTTCATGTCAGAAATCTCCTCATGTAAGCAGTAAAGAATTTAATATCTTTTCAAGCCACACTGGGATCCAGAAATTAGAAAGAAATGGGTCACCATTCCCTAAGGCTTGATCCAATAGGTGAATGTTGAACATGCCTGGTATGCACAGTAGAGTCTGTAATGTTAGCTGCCGTCATAGCCTACTGATAGTGCATACCCATGGACAAATGTAGCCTTAAGTTGCCCTGACACTGACAGCAACTGAGCTTTTATCTTACCTGACCTACAATGCAAAGCAAGGAGATGCAAGGAGCTCTACCCCTGCTGATTGAACTATCTATCATCCATAGGAGTTTTTGTCCTGGGCAACTTTCATAAGAAGCCAGAATGTCTTCTTACTTTAGAAAATTCTGATTGTGATGAAGCAAAATGCATACATTACTTGCAACGAACTTTGGAAAGTAAGAAGCCACCCTACCATCTGACCTTATTCAGTAGGACATACAGACACATTCATTTTCTGACTGTCCTTCTGGCACAGAAATATTCAGTGCTTTCTTTGCAGACAGCAGCATGTATCCTATTCTCGACTAGTTGATAGTTTCTCTTATAATGAAAAAGAGACAATTGGGAAGGAAATAGAATTTGGGTATCTTGTACTTCAGGTGAGTGCCCTGACCATCAGGCTACCAGAGCAGCCTGTTTACTATATGTAGCACTATATAAATATGCTATATTTATACTATTTATGTTATACATATATATTTTTGTGTATATAAATATATAAATACATAAAACAAAACCTTTACTTTTTATGAAAGGGCTGGGTGTTTGGACATTGGGGAACCATGTGAGTGAGTCCCTTGCAGCAGACACATTATGTGCTGCCAGCACTTGTGGTTCAGTGTTGGAGGGTTCCTTTTTGTCACAATTTTGTGTATGTACTGTGAATTTCACATTATCCCTTTGAGGACAACATGGGTGAGCTTTAAATAGCTTCTTTTCTGGGAGAATCAAGTCTGAAGAGATGCTTAACTTCATCTAGCACAGAAGAGACATATCAGAGACCCTTGCTTACAGCAGGAAAGCAAATGTCTTCCACAGCCAGCCGTCCGAGTATGCACCATGCATGCCTACGACCATCAGTACAAGCTTCAATGCTAGTCAAGATGTAATGTGGCTGCGCAGTCCTATGATCAGAGTAAGCCACATCATATGTGACTTTGGTCCTTCCTTCTTGTACTTCACCTATCAGTAACATATAAGAACCTGTCTTCCTGAAAACAACTGGTTTTCAGCTCTGGTTTGTTTTTTTTAAAGCATTTTTCTCTCTTTGTCCTGTCTATTATACACAGTTATTACATTTTATTTTTTCGTTCCTGATATATGTAAGTGCAAGCAGGTAACAGTACAGCCAAGCTCTTGGTTTTGCATTTCTGACTGGCATCTAAGCAGTTACAAACTTAGGTTTAGAAGGGTTTACATTTTAAAAGGTTGTTGATTCTGGTCCTAGTTAATATGAACCAAATAGCAATATCTGTATTTTTAATTTGTAAGCCCAAATCTATAAAGACTTGATTACAAGCTTAGTTTTAAATGCAGGAAGACTTCTAAGTGAAATGGGCTAAACAAGTTTAGCTAAACTTTTAGGCCTTCCTCAAGCTTATAGCCTCCAATTTGCAATGTATTGGATGAATAGCGATTAAAATTCAGCTCCATTGACTTCAGCAGAGACACACTAATTTTAATCAACCAAAAATCCCAGACATCAGATGTCTGACTGGGGTTTTTGTAATCAGTTTAATATTAAGTATTAAGAAGTTTCTGTGCCTAATGTTGAGAAAATGAACAAACATGCCTTAGTTATGTAAGTAATATTTTGATTATTAAAATTACCTATGCTAACTAATAATAGCACTATGGTTCTTACACAGGCTTAGCTTTGCTTGCAAATGAAAATGGAAGGATAATAACTTTAGGTTTGTTATTACAAATTTGAAGTTAGGAAAGCAATACTTTCTTAACAGTCCTGTTAAGGCTTATTATCAGCATCAGAAACATTGTACCTAATGCTTTGTCCAAAGACATTTACAGTGTTTCAGTTGTAAATATTAGGCAGCAGCATTATTCTTTTTTTTTTCTTTTAAAATCCAACTTGAACACAAAGAGTTCAGGAAAACTCTGTTACTTGTCTTGCAAATATTTTAGAAAAAAATAGAAAATCTATTTTTGAGAAATCTTTTTTTAACAGGGAAAGCTAAGATGTAATAGGTAACGCTTTAAACCAGAAGATTAGTAGCATAAAGGAAAAACAAAGAATGTTCAGTGGAAAATGCATGTTTAAGTATATTATTTTACTTTTTTTTATATGTTTTATTGAAAATAGAAAACAAACAACAACAAAGCCCCCATATTTGCCTGATTAGGTAGTCTGGTACCATATTGATAAACAGTGTATAAACACAGTGATAGGTCTGAGATTAGAGAGACTGATTTACCAGTTCGTTGCTCACTCAGTCTTTATGCTGGTGAAATTCTATTGATGTAATTGTTTTGTTTAGAAGTGTTGTGTGTGTAGTAGGTGTTCAGGAGTTGTAAATTCCAAGGCTATTGCTTCATTTGAATTATTAACCTATCCTTTGAAACCTCTTAGCACTCCCCCAAAAATATTCTTGTCCAATTTCAGAGAATGACAGAGTATAGAAATTTTAGAGGATAACTGTTCTTTTTCTGGATGAATGTCAACTGAAAGACTAGTCTGCCAAGGACTCTGACACTTTCCGTGTCTCTTAAGCCAAAAGAGTAAGTTGAGATGGAAACTGCAGAGGAACTGGTTTCATACAGTGAGAGTTGGGTGGGTTTTTAGGTTGTCTGTGTATTTAACAGAAGAGAAAGTGGGAGTTTTCATTTATGAAAGATTATAAGTAAGACCCATGTTTTTCATAATTTTAATGAATGTTTCATGAAAGCTGCTCTTGCAATTATTTCTGAGCTTCTTTTAAGGGGTATTTTTAATAAATTTACACATATTTTTGCACACATTAATTTCTAAAGTCTCACTTAACACTTAAAGTTTCTTATTTGAGAAGAAAATTTTTGTCTAACTGCATACATTCTGTGATAAATATGACAAAGTAGACAGATGAAGGCAAAGCACTGCTCTTCTTACTCATCTATGTAAAAAAATAGTTATATAATTCCTACAGGGTAATTTGTAGGTAAGTCCTTATTTGAGATTACCTAGTCCTACAAGACAGGTCCTAAATCTTTATTGTGACTTTGACCTCCAGAAGTCACAGAGGCACAGAGCAGACAAGAGAGGGACTTCCAGAAGTGGTTCACAGGTCAATGATTTTCTCCAGTACCAGAGCCTGCGTCTGCAAAATTCACATGCCATTTTACATATACTCTTTAGGGTTCAGAGTTGGGTCAAAATTCACATCTCTGAGTGAGAACAGCACTGAAACTCTAGGTAGGAGAAGGATAGAGATTGTTGCAATATTTAGCAGAAAAAAAATTGTTCAGGTCTAACTAGCATTAGACAAAAATTATACCAATCAGCTCAGCCAACATATAGAAGGAAAGAAAGGTCAACAGACTGACAAAAAATCTGCCTTGTATTTGCACCAAAGAATAGAGTACCCATTACAGTTGTAATATTTTTGAATCAGTATTTACAGGTCTTAGCTTGTTCCAATGAAATAGCTTTGAAATTAACTGCCACTATGTAATATCGTAGTTGGTTGCTTTAATTTCATAATTTATGTAACTTTTCCCCCAAAGTGATTTCGAGCATGTTTTAGAGCATAATTTAGAGGATTAAGCTCAATTTTCTAGTAACTACAGAAAGGCCACAATTTTCCCATTCATCTCTTCTATTGTGTTTTATCTTGATATATTTTAAATGCATTGGTGTTGAAAACACAGCAATGAAAATGCCTCTGTGTTTCAAAAGAAATGGGATCCTCAAGGCAATGAGACTTCTTTCTTCAGGTAGCTGATCCACATCTTGTCCATGCACCAAACTAGCTAAATTTAGCCATCATTTGCCTTGCCTGCTTCAGCTGGAAGGGGTTTAGATCTTATAATCTTTAGATCTTGTAATAGATAAGAAACAATTTTTTTGGTAAATCAATATATTAGCTTATTTTCTTTTCTGGTGTATTGGGGTGAAACTGAAACTTGTCCTTTCATGCTGGTGTTTATAGAAGCTTTTTGTACCTTGGCAGGTTCAGCGAAGGCAAAGAGAGACAGTGATCATCTGATCAGGCTTCTTTCTTATAGAGTGCTAGATAGCTTAATGAAGATGTGATAGGTAGGTGTGCACCTAAACCTGTATGTTGCCATTTCCTCATATCCCTAGCACCTACCTGAACCACCTGGCCATTGTCACTTAATTGAGGGAAAGGGTTTTCCACTCTGTAGAAATAATTAAATCCCATTGGAAAACAGTACATAGATGTACATTTTCCTGCCACTTTGACGTTCTCTAACCTCCTGGCTTATAGTATCATTGTCTTTCTGCCCCAGCAGGAATTTCATCAGGTACATAATATCATCAAAACCAAGCAATTCAAATACAAAATGTGTTTCCTACTGCTATGTCACTTTGGCCTTTTTATGAGTAATTCATTTTCAGTTTCCTTATAATTGCCTTTTTAATCCCACAAAAAAAAGTATCCATACGAAAAATTGTCTTTTTCTACCCCAGGAAACCTACACCAATAACCACTCAATGCTTCTAAAAGTATGGCAAAAGTATGTGTTCTTAGACATTTAAATTTGAGAAATTCCACTCATCTTAAGTTCTGTTTTCTAGATTCTCACAGAAACTCAGTAAAAATTTGCTACCAATTTCCCTTTGCTGATTTGATTTTCTGGCTCTTACATCTTTGTATAGGTTAATTATTCTTGTTTGTTTGCTTGCGTGCTTCTTGGTGTTAAATACTGTGAATTTATTTCGTAGTATATTTTGTAGCTGGCAGGTATGTATATCATCAGTTCTCCAGTTAGCTTAGTACACGTGGCATACAAGTACTATGAAGGTGAGGCATACTTGCAAATGGAGCTCGCCCTCAAAGCAAAGGCAAACTATCTAGGATGTAACATCCTTAAATGTAGGAATCAAAACTGCAGTACAATCAACTAAGCTAGCTATGTGTTTTAAAATAATTTAATCATAGATTACTATTGTTTAGTGCTAGATAAATTTTGAAAAAAATTACTGGGACGCTGCACAGAATCACAGAATCACAGAATGGTTGAGGCTGGAAGGGACTACCAGGGTCCGCCAACGTCCCTGCTCAGGCAGGGTCACCTAGAGCACATTACTCAGGGTTGTGTCCAGATGGCTCTTGAATACCACCAGGGAAGGAGACCCACTGCTCCCCACCATGTTTATCCAAGTAAAGAACATCTTACTGTGATTACTTTTAGCCAGGTAACCAGACAATGTCAAAAAAGATGAAAAATAATTTGTTTGATAGCTAGTCCACCTAAAATAAATAATACTTATTTGGAGTCAACACACACTGTTTGGATCAACATTGCTGCATGATGCTGATATACAGAAACCTGCTAAATTATCACAAGAAATAATGAAGTTATGTGCATATTGCCTATGATTGTACATGTTTCATAAATACAAAATAAACACGCATAAAAGCATGAGTTAATAGTATGGAATAACTGAAGATAAACATGTAAAAGTTGATATGTGGCAATCCAGTCTGCTCACACTAATTCTGGCTCTTCTGTGCCCTTGGTCTCTACAAAGCTATAGTCTTTAATAATGTGACTACCTGCTACTTCTAAAACAATAAAAGGTATGACACAACTATCAAAGAATAGACATTTATTCAGATACAGGCTGTCTTAACCTTTTTTTATCCAACTGTTCTGTAATGTGAAGCTGAATAGAGGAAAGCAGGAATAACATTTTACTGCATTTTAGAGTTACAACTACAAATGCAGGACCAGAGACAGTTGGCTACATGTATTTCTTCTGGTTTAATATTCATGCACTATTGCATGAATCTTATTTTATCTTTTTCCCTTTCTATGGACTCTAATTTGTTTTTTGAAACAGAATCCAGCTATGTGATCCACATTTTTCTGGCACATTTTGCATTAGTTTAGGGCATGTGAATTTAATCCTCTTATCAAGATAGATACAACAATACCCATTCACAATATATTGATTTAATATACTTCCAAAATATCTATCTGCTCACTGAAAAATTTCTGTAGATATTGTGTTTACTCAAAGTGGTGCTAAAAGATATGGTCACATTCCAAAATTTGTAATGAAATGAGATACATTTAAATCTTTTGCAAGAACAGTCTTTGAAATTCTTCTTGTGTCTTGAGATAAAATACACAAATACCTTTTTCAATAATACAGAAAGATTAATCTTTTTAAGATATAACTTTGCAGTTTATTCATTCCCAGTGTGTCCTGTCTTTATTTCAAAACTGGCTTTCATACAGCAGCTATTTACAGCATTTTACAAGTTTAGGTGCTACTTTCTAAGCCATAAAAGGAGCATAGAGAACATTCAGATATATAAGCTCATTGAATTTCACAGAATTTTTTTAAGTTGTTGCTATCTGTTGCTTCCTAACCGATCAACAGCAGCCCTTATGATGTGCAAAATAAAGCTAATATTGCTACGACTCTCCAAGTTTTTTTTGAAGTTTCCAAACATTAGTTAAGATAAGCTCAGTTTTGTTCATTAGAGCATAGGAAGAAGCATGAAGAAGATATACTAGACGGATAAGCAAAGTAAAAAGCTAAATCCAAGTTGCCTTCACTACAAACATATGTTGTTTTGACAAAGTCTGATTTACAAAGGAAAAGATTTAGATAAATGAAATACACTGATAACATAAAGCACTGACATTTTTAAAAGATTTTTTTTTAAAATGATCTGCGTTCCTTCTTTGAAAAGATGTAACTCTGAATGATATGTTATAGCACTAACTGATATCAATTATATATATTTCCTAAAAAAGTCAGGGAACATCCACTCTTGCAAGGATAATAATGTATAAAAGCTGCTAAGCTGTTACATATTTGCATACATCTTTCAATCTTTGCGTTGATGTTCAATGGCATATTTGATAATTGTATGCCTCTTCTTTTTTGCTGAAAAGAGATGTTTCATTTTCTTGAAAAATCCACTTTAATCTTTAATGCTGTTTATCTCATCTGCTTTGTATTTGGTAGAAATTTGATGTAAGACTTATGCTGTTTTCATTAGGAATTCTTGGAGCCACAACTTCAACTAATGAGGTCAGCTCAGCTTCAGGAATAATACTTAGTTTATGTATAAGCTGTGCAATTCAGTTGCAAAATAACTTTTACCTGCAGTGATCACTGTAGAATATATTTTATTTTAACAGTTACCCAATAATGTTCTTCATAGCATAAGATATAGTTAGGAACACCATTTTACTGATGAAACTGAAATCTTTGCTATGTCAACTTTTAAGGACAAGGCTTATCTTGTATCATCAATATTCTTGTTCTCCCTGAAATTGTTAAGATAATGAGACTGAACTAATAAAGATCCTATTTAACATCATGGTAATACTTCATGCATTGCAAGTGAGTTAATGGTTGCTATTTATAAACATGTACATATGGTTTTCAGTGCCACCATGCTATTAAAACAATAACCTTTAATACCAACACATAAACAGCCTTAAAGTTGTATTTATTTGCATGTGTAACAATAACAATAATAATACTACATGCCAGAATTATGCACAAAGTGAATTTTAAAAGTTATTTTTTTGACAGCCCACTTTGAATAATTTCATGATGAACCTTCTATCTTGAAAGTTAATAGGAGCTTAAACATTAATGACATAATAGTGAGTTTGTTCTGCAAGCTTGTTTAGCTCCATTTGCTATTCTACACACCAGATGAGGAAGTAATGGGGGAACATATAAGGAAGATCTCTGGCACAATGCGGAGACAGGTGAAAGCAAAGCAAACGGGTATGAATGTCCACAGTGCAAATTTCCAAAAAAGAAATAGCTATTTTGGTACCCCAGTTTTGCTACCCAGAGCTTCCCTTGTGTAAATTTGAGACACACTTCTAGATAGAGTAGCAGGTTTTCCCACTCAAAATCAGGCATTAAAAATCTAGTGTTTCTTAGACCCACCTGAGGAGTTGCAATCTTTGAAGTGAATCATAGTTGTGGTTTTTCCTTCTTACCTCTTTCAAATAATGGTAAAACTTTGTCATGGTAATAGTCCCATAAATTAATAAGAGAAATCAATACTGTTTCGCATGGTGCTGTCAATCCACAATCAACAGTCTGTAAATCTGTTCTCTGTAATGCTTTTAAGTGCATTTTTTAATTTCATCAGTCAATAAAGAAGCAGCAGTCATAAGTGATACCGCTGCTGAGTGCTTAAGCTGAAACTTTAAAGCTAATGACACTCTTGAGGAGACAGGAGTAAAAAATAATGCAGAAATGTTTTAAATTGGCTCACCATATGTTCTCTGTGATAGCATTTCAGTGTCTGCTCCAGTGTCAGCTCTCAGTCAAGATGTCTGCAGTAGCAGCAGTGGGAACCATAACCCTTGTTTCATCTCTTCTGCTAAAGTCATTCTCATTTCTACATCTCTGCATGGTCGGGCCTCTATTTCTTGGTTTGTCTTATGCTTAATATGTGCACACTAAGCGTGACATACTAGAACAAAATTTAGAAAAAAATCACAAAACAAAACAACCCACAGAAACACAACTTCATTTTTCACAAATTGATTGTAGCTTTTTTGAAGCTAAAGAAATTATAACTATTGTGGCATTCTCTCTATACTTGCATTAATCCATTCATCAATTTTCTGTCATCTATTCCAAAGTTTCTAAATCTTTTCCTAATAAAATCAACAGCAAATTGTCCAATGGAGTTTCTGTAGCATCTAACTTCTTTGGAGTCCTTTTCGCTTTTGGGAGGATAAAGTACTGAGGGAAAACATCTGAACTCATGGCCAAAGGTAAATAAAATGCATTCTTACACTGAAGAAAATCCTCTGTTTCCCATATAAAACTGAAAAGTATAAATACCGCTCAATTTCTTAGGACATTAGTTTTAAAATAAAATTCTGCAGGAAGACAAATTAATTCAAAGTTTGAGTAACTTTAGAAAATCTGGTTGCAAAATACCTATTTTTAATACATACTTTTCAAGTTAACTGGAACAGACAGAAGTTGGCTGAGGGATGATGTGAAATGTGAGAAAGGGAAGAGTTAGAGAATTCTGAAAACATAAGACAACTCTTATTGCAAATGTAGTTTATGAAGTATTTCAAGGGCATCAGCAAAATATAAACTGATACAGTAAAGACTCTGAATCTGTTAGTGAATTCTGTGATAAATTACTCACTATTTCTAGAAAAGAATGTTTAAAACAAGCTGTAGAGAAGAATCTCCATTGCAGAAATTTGATCATAATAATTACTATATATGTATATCTACTGACTTGTTTAGAACTCAATATATAACAAAGACTATTGCTAGAATGGAATAATACATTGCAACCAATAGCAAAATTCACAAATATGGCTTGCCAATCATCTCCCAAAACAAGTCAGAGCTGAATTCTGTGACTTTATTAAAGTGAAAATAAAGGCTATTCTAAAAATCTTCATTTATTTTGTTTCATGTCATTTATCTGAATATACAATAAATTAATTCCTCTCATTATGTCCTTTTATTTTGGTCTTAAACTTGCTCTTATCTTCTTTTCTATCTTTTTTTTTCTTTTTAAGAGAAGTATTTATTCCTATGTTTTTGAGTCTATGTGGAGTAGCACATTTTCTGTAAAATTTTTTATTTACTAATCACTGGTGCTTTTTTACTTGTTCTGATGTTTACCAGTGTCTTCCCTTCATGCTTTTTCTCTCACAGTTCCAATCCCATACTTATTTCCCAGTTATTCAGAGTGTATCCTAGAATAGATTCTAAGGAATTCCTAGAGTGCTTCTAAGGGATTTATAGCAGATGATTTGAAATAACAATTTTTACCTCTGTAAGAAATCTAGAAAAAATGTCAATCTGAAAGACATTTATATGCTGGTCTTCTATATCATGACATTAATCTTCTTAGCTCTTACTAATTTTTCACAGTTAACCAAAAACACAGATTGAGAAAAATCAAGACAATCAAATGCTGACTGCAGTGCAGGTACTGTGTTCAGATACATGATAGTTTCTGGTTTATTTTCATAGTAATACTTCTGCATGTTTCTACCATGCACATTTAATTTTGACTTTCAAAGGAAAGAGATGCATTAAAAGAATAACAAGGGGAAAAATCCATGTATAAATATCTCAGCCAGTAGCAAGCAACAGATTGAAATCGTGGCAAGATGATTAACTGCTAAATGATTGTTGCAGCAAATATATATGCCTAGATGATGTAATTAACATTGTAATTTAAATTTTCATGCCAATTCATGTTTGAGCTTTATTGGTTATAACACTCTTCAGCCCAAGATGTATACTCAGGTATAAATTCATTACTTAATTTTAGGATGGAGAGCTAAAGTGTGTAGATTCTTCACTTTTGTATAAACAAACCCAAGATTTTGGGTATCATACAGTAGTATCATCAACACTCCTTTAAGTAACCCTTACTTTGAATATTTCATTGATCCTATTGCTGTAACAGCTTCTAGAAAATCATAGATTTCTGAATATTTCAATATTTTCATAGTAATTGTCATAAGTTCAGTTTCTCCACTGCTAAACCACTGGCTTCCTCATCTTTAGCTGTAATTCATAAGATGTCCTAACTTGTTAATTGTTGTATTACCTGAATATGGAAAATACTTTTTCCTTTCATGTCTGTTTTGCTGCTACCCACATAACTTTTCTAGCTGGAAAGGAAGCACTGTTGAGAGTACTTTTTACTAGATCTACAAAGCAGAAAGCTATGCCCACTAATCAACCCCTTCTACTGATGGCATGGAGTGTGGAGACATCTTCAGCTTTCCAGCCTGGGCATTGCAAACAGCACTGACCTGGTGGTAGCTGCTTCAGTACAACCTGTAATAGCTAGTTCAGCTTGTGTGTGTGGGCTTCAACCATGCTTCTGACCACAGCACGACCACATGCTAAACTGCTGGCTCATCACTATCGCACTGGGACAAAAACTGGGCTTCCTGTAGTGCCACCTCTCAGTCTTGAAGCCAGATTCACTCTCTTGCTACAGTCGTTTGAGCCTTAGTCCATGTAGGAAATATCACCATGTGTGGCTGCAGGACTTCTGCCCAGGCACTCTCTCTGCTGGGGTAGTGAAGCATCAAAGGTTAGTTTGCACTTACGTGGCAATATTGCCCCTCTTCTGTGACTGGAAGATGGAAGAGACCCTCAGTCTCATTTCTTCATTATATCTCATGTTTTACGATCTATGTAATATGGGTTTATGTGACTAATAAAGCATTCATGGTTGAGTCTCTACCTTTGTCTGCAAACTTCTGCTGAGCAGGGATGCTTAGTGTTATTTTGTATTGTAAGATGTAGGGACTTCCACTGCACTTAAGTGGGTTTTGGTCTCCAGAAGTGCCATAGTTCAACAACCATCTTATTTTACCGTCGCCTTTTCTCATTAACATTTCTCACCATTTTTTTCACTTTAACTCTTGAAATTTTATGTTTACTAATGCCATTTCTTACGTTTTATTTTGGCATTAAGTTCTACATGCTAAATAAATCTATTTTTTAGTGCAGAAAGACACAGTAATAAAGTTTAAATACCTGTCTGCATTCAAGTGAAAGTCCAGTTGCCTTTAAAATTCTGGGGGTTTTGTTTTTTGTTTTCTGGATGCTGTTGTTTAATTTTGGTGTCCTTCAGTTTGGCATATGTAATAATCCTTTAAAGTCAAATTACAGTTACCTACTTATATACAGAGCAAGAAATATTGCAGGAGAAAATTGGGAATTGAAGAGTTTAAAAAAAATCTATTTAATTAATAAAAAATTCAGGTTTTTTTCAAGAAAAAAATCTTTAAAATTTAGTGTTCTCAAGAGAATTTTCTGGAAAGGACTATTTCTTTTGCCCTTTTCATACCAGGCATTAGTATGAAATTTTGTATGAATTTTTTTATGAACTATGTATTTTGTTGTTAAAAATAAATAATAAAAATGCATTTTTGGTCTGGTTTAGTCATCATACTTAAAAGTTCACGCAGAAGCAACTATCTGATAAATTATTTAGGCAAGCATATGCATTTTTATGGCACTTCTTCAGTATACTTTAGAAGTCCCAAGTTACAAAAACTTAAATTCAGCTCAGTACTGATTTTCAGCAGATAAGCTTCTTAAAATCTTCAGTAAATTAAAACTGTAAATTGTGGCTGCACAGTTAAATACTGCATTTTTCTTTCTGGAACACTCTACAGAACTTTTCTACAAGTATTATATGTCCTAGGGAGGTGTTACTGTTTTCATTTTGTTGTGGACATGCTGTACTGCTTTTAAAGGGACACAATGATGCCAGAGAGGGAAAAAAATTTGCAGCTACTCATGGCCCTCATGGGTAATGCCCAGTATAGCCAAGCTCCCACTCCTGTGAGGATGGCAAGTATTGTCAACAAGCAATGGGAGATGCATGCGAGCTCTGTGGCAGAGAGTTGGGTCATAGAGCTCCTTTGCATAGTACCTGTGAGAGGGGATATGTTAGGGAAAGAGTGCAGAAGGCCAAGGCTTGGCCAGTAGCTACACTAGCAAGGTAACAACAGGAAAAACTGCAAGGCATTACAAAGAGCAAAAAGGAGTAATTTGTATGCAGCAGCTGACTAATCTTGGACCGATGACCTCACCAACAAGACAGCAACATAAGAAATGGCAGAAATGGGAAGCATTGTTGGCGATTACAAAACGTTGGAGCTCAGGGTCCACAGAGGAGGGAGTAGAAATATAGCAGGTAGCAAAATGTGGGATTGAAGAAAGAGTGCAGAAGTACTTGATCCCTGCAATATGGAGGAAAAATCAACCTGCTGCTTCAAAGATACCTGTGTCTTATGCTCACCGCCAGGAAGGATGTGGTGTATTTTTCTACAATAAAGTAGTATTTAAAGAGCTCTTCCTAGAATCAACCAAGGACCACTTAGAATGTACTACTTCACCTCCTCCCCTATTAAAGAGACCTTAATTCATCTTTTGATACTTTCTGATTCTAATGGAACTATAACTCATAAGAATAGCCTATTTTCTCTATGTTATTTCTAGACACAGTTAAAATTTCTTTCATCACAGCAATATTAGTTATGGTAGATATCTTTATTGAATATTTGTTACTTAATTCCTCAGCTTGTCACTGGCTGCAGAAAAGTACAAAAGTACCCACAAAATCTAAGGAAAACATTTCAGCTGCATTTATCAAGATCATTATTTATTCATAGATGTATGTTTAAATCTCAAACATAATATGTCTTTATTTTAATGTTATTAATAGTGATCCATTATATTTTTTTCAGTGCTTGTTCTATTTATTGATTTTTTCCATTCATTTTCATAGCAACAAGTGACTGTTGTCCTAGCACATCACTAGAACTAGTACAGAACACTTTAGAAGTAGAATACAAGATTCGCCTGTCTCTGCTGAGTACAATAATTTTCATCTCTGTAGAGTACAAGAAATCCTTAAGGTTTTTTTCTGACCGTCCAAACATCGTATTTTGGTTCAGTGAAGATTTGCTGTCTATTAACTCAAAAACATTTATACTGGAAAATGCTTAGCAGAACTACTAAGAGAAATTTTTATAGCAGGAGATTTTTTTTCTTTCTCCCTGGCAGCTTTAACACTGGAGACAGGTTTGCTTTTCTCCTCAAACTTTATTTAATATCTAGTTATGTTTTATGTCTCAGCTAATGACTACTTAAATTTGTCTTCAGGAAAGTTTTATAGAAGACTATTTTTTGGTTTTCACCTACCAATCTATATTAAAAACCCTTTTTTCTATGCTCAAATTTTTTAAAAGACTTTGAAGTCTTAATATTTGTTTAAGTTAAAATATGAATTTTTCAGAATTATTTCCCTTCAGCTTGTATAAATATTCTGCTGTTCTATTCCTCTTTTATTTTCTCTTTCTTCCCACAGTTTATTTCAGTGATACAATTAAATATTTATTCTTTTGAAAGAAATGCTTTTCTTAAGAAGCTGATTTCAATCTATACAGTTATACAGTTATGCACTAATCTAAGTAAATGCAATCTGGGCCCTATTCAGAAAATTAAATTTTGTAGTTCCATTATATTGTACTCCATTTAAAGAAGACTGGGATTTTCATAGCAGCTTTACCTGGAAATATTAGAAAGAGCTAACTAAGAGTTGGATGGGCTAACATGAGTTTCAAGTGTTTTCAAATACTCTTTTCTGAACATATAAGCTTCTTTAGAATGGTGTTCGTTGACTCACAGAAGTCTGTTGTATTTTCATAGGAAAATAAAACCTCATTTGGAGGTCTTGTAAATTTTAGTTAATTTGATCTTTCATTTTGAGAGGATTAAGAAGCTTTAGGAGATACTATTTACACGTTACATTGTGATGGAAAATATTATGCTAGAAAATCATAAATAAGAAAAATCAATGTTTACAGTACAAAAATGTCCCTTATTTTAGTTTTACAGTTGTATATTTCTGGTGGTCTTGGGAGTTGTTTGTACTTTAAAGTACTGTGAATGAAACCAGAATGTGCCAACAGCTTAATCATAAATATATCAATTCACATTTCTTGTTGTACATATTGCCAGAGGCATATTGTGTGGCAGAAGAGCCTAGCATGTTTTTGCTTCACTGCCAAGAAGAATCAAAGAGGCCAAGGAGGGACAAGAGGTAGTGCGCAGGTATCATTTTTAATTGAAATTGCCTGGGAAAACAGGCAATTTTGTTTTCCTGCAGAGTGATTTCATGAAGACAAGACCTTTCTTGTTATTTCAGGTTCTGTCAATAAACGGCCTGCTTTCTACAATTCATTCATCTAATAACAAACATTGTGTGTGTGGGTTGGGTTTTTTGATTTGGTTGGTTTTGGGGCGAGGTGTGTTAGTTTGGGGGGGAGGGGGTGGTGTTCTGTCTGTGCTTGGTTTATTTGTGGGTTTTTTTGGTTGTTTTTTTTTGTTTTTTTTTTTTTCAGTAAAACCAAGCAGAAATGACCTGCAAAGTTTCAGGTTTTGTTTTGTGTTTTGTGAAATATTTCCATCTTGTGGATTTTCAAGTTGCACTGTTTAAAGAAACAAAGAGAAGGGAAGGGAAGGGAAAAAAAGATTCTGTGTTGAAATTCTACCTTATAGAATGTAGTTGTCAGATCATATCAATCAAGTTCACTAATGTGAAACTATACATTCATAATGCCACATTTGAGCTTTATTTTTAGATCATCATATGGTAACATAGAAAAAGAAAATAATTTCTTCAATTATCTGTAGATTTGCTCAAGGGTTAGTTGGGTCTTTTTAAGAGATAAGTTGTAGAAAAAAATCCTCTGTATCCCAGAATCGCAAGTATCCTAAGCCAATTCTTGCATCCATTAAACCATAAATAACTTAAAGCAGTAAAATTTATAGAAAGCTGTCATGCGCTTTAAATTCCCATTCCTTGAATGTTGTTTTCACAGTCTACTACAAAAATCTGATATGGTGTGAGATCCTTCTTCTCTTTACATGTCCTAGGAGACCACAATTGTGTTAAGACTGTGTTTGCCATAGATAAGTTTGTTTCTTATGGCTTGAAATTTCTTCATTTCAGAGACTTTAGGCTTAGATTAGGCAGATTGATTAGGTTAGGGCTAGATCAGGTATCTGATTTCGGGTAAAGCTGATTGATCTGTTTATTTTGTGGTTACTACACAATAACACAGGACATCCCATTTTAAAATAAGTGCTCATGCTAGCAGAGATAATTGTTAATGTGAATTTGCCTTTTGCAATAACTGTACTCAGCAAATTTTCAGTTTATTAAAATTAAACAAGGAATCTATCTTCTTCCTGTTCACAAATTCCTAGGATAAGAGAAAACATGGTTCTTCAGGGTTTAATAATTTTCTTTGTTTTATCTTTTTTTTTTTTTTAATAAACAGCCTAATTTGAGGATATGTATCCTGTTCTACATGTAAGTCTCCCCACTATTATTATTAGTTTTTAAATTATTTTTATTTGCTGCATTGCAATGGGACTTTTTAAAAAGAAATGTCTGTGCTGCTAATCTGTCATTAACACCTCACAAATTTGCAGGTATCCTAAAGTCAACCATAAACCCCATGGATTTTGAGATATTCAGGAGAGTTTAGGATTTATAAACAAAACTGAGCTATTTTATTTTTGTCTCTTTTCAGGATGTTCATTCTAATGCTGCAGAGTCTTCCAAAATACTGCAACCTCAAGCCATTCCTTTAGAATAAGAAATAAGTTACATTAAGATTCCTTAGAAGAGATTTCGGACAGGATCACCTTGGTCTCATGGCAGAATTCCACCCTCTTTTAACGATTTGTCAGAAAGGACATATGTTGATCCTCATTTGTTATCTGTGTGACAAATGCCTAATCTGATCAGAGAAATCCAAAGTACACAGGTTTAGGACATCATTTATGAGTATGGCAATTCTGGAAGTTACCCTACACATTTGCATATAGGGAAATAAATGACTGACAACTGAAGCTCTTTTACACTGTGATTTTAAACACTATGATTGTATAATAGAAACTGTTGTTTTCTGTGTTATTAAAATAAATTTAATTTTGTTATTGAGGGAGACAGTTGCGTACAATGAAAAATTTAGATGACCTCTGCACAAGGAGAATTCACCAATTATTGGTTGAGCAACAAAAATGTTAGTACAAACATTGGCATTTAACTCATCTGTTTCTAAAAATGGTGATAGTAATGGGTTTGTACCTATAAATCTAGTCAGCTGTGTAGTTGAGCTGGCAGTTTATCTAATGTTTAAGTCCCTTGTTGCTTTTATTTGTTCAGAAAATATTTTTTAAAACCTTATTATAAGATGTATGATGCCTTTTCATAAATAAATTAATATCTGAAATGTTGCTAGACAGTTTATAATGTTTAATCTTCTAGATGAATTGTCAGTGACCTTCACACATGGTCTATTTTTCTGCGTTTCAGCTTAAAATCAAAATGTCAAATTCTGGAGAAGCTCCTGAGCTACTTCAGTCAGAGAATGTTAAGAAGCTGAATTGATTTATTTATAAACTACAGAAATATTGTTCATCAGAATGAAGAGTTATTTTGTCAACCATGTGTAGATTAATGGGGTTTTAAGTTATTTTTCTGCTCTAATACTTTTCTAAATGAATTTACTTTCAAAAGCCTGAAGACAACACTGCATTTCAAATGTGCTGAAAAGGAGAAAACAATAGGAAAAAAGTTATATACAACTCAACTGATCATTAAATCTATACATCCTGTTAAAAACACTTGCAAGCTCTCCATCTGCTTTTTTCAATCTCATAATCTGTTCTGCAGATGAGGCAAACCCCTTCATTAATGTTTGAATACACAGTATCAAAGCCTCATCATTTTGTAAATTCAGCAGCGCAACTGGCTCTGAACACATAGATGAACACAGTTTGTCTGTGGGACAAAAGTAGCTCAGAATCAACTACTTAGTCAGCCTTTGATTCAGAGAAAGAAGACCATTCTTATTTGAATGCATGTATTTCATGATCCTAACATGACACATTTTCCTAGTAATTCTTCAGTTTACTCTCTTCCCATCTTTTATTTCATTCCCACCTACATTTTCATCCCTCCTGACTCAGGCACTGTGTCTGTCTCACTCCGTGTCTGAATTTCACACAGCATTTGTTGTCTCTACCTGTCTGCTTCCAGCAGTATTGGGAGTGTCTCTGAGACAGTATTGACTATTAAGGTAGAGAAATGATAGTGACTACACAGCGCTTTGAACAGACTCGGTGTTTATTCATTAATATGATTATAATATTCACAAATAAAAAGAAATCAGTGTCACAGCATATTTCTAAAGAGCTTTTGCTTATATCTGAATGCTTTATCCATGATGACCTGCAGTCAGCCTTTACTCTGAAACAGCTCTAATCCTGCCAGATTTGTTAGCTCAGGCATGTCAGTGAGTGAATGCACTTTGTCAAATACCAGGAGAGCAACGCTGCCACTTTACAGCTGCACTTAGAAGTGATGATATGCCTGGTCCTTAGCTACTTCCAGACATCTTGGCTCCGTCTTACATTTTCTAGGGCTCCCACCTCAGAGGCTACATTTTGGGCAGTAGTGTTGAGTTTGCTTCACACTGTCCACTGAGTTGGATACCTTGCTGTGGTGTGTCCCAGCAGATAGTCTTGGAAGCAAGCACGGAGGAGCATGAGTCATAAACATTGATGTGACACTGCAGGAGCCAGGCTGCATCCAGCGAGACAGGTACCAAGCTGCTGATAAATGGCAAACATTGTCCCTTTAATTACTTTGAGACTTACTACTCTGTACTCTCTACTGTGCTTCCTAGCATGCCCTACGGTGTCTGTAATATCCAGACTCACTCATTCATCATCTGGGTTTCCGCTATGTTTAAAACCAGAGAGTTCTAGAACATTCACTTTGGAATAAACAATTTGTGCGCATCTTCTCAGACTCTTGGGATTTTGGATTGTGGACTTGGTCTACTGATATCTTTGCAAAACATTATGCTTCTTCAGCAATTACCAATCAAGGCCAATTAGAAATATATTGCTACGGCTATATTCTTCATATCACTGCTCTCAGCTACAGACTATTAAGGTGACTATTATGTGACTGTTAGTGGACTGAGTGACCATTAGTTGCTTCCATTCTAAGACTTCTAATTTTGTCTTGTATTGTTCCCTACCTGTCTTTTGTTAATATTGTTTACAAAATTTGTATTTTTATTAGAAAACAAATGTTACTGGATTTTTCTAGATAACCTTATTCAATACTTTAACCTCAAAATCCATCCTGCAATTAAATACAATGATTCTAAATTCTAACCCGTTACCATTACTAACTCATTTTGCAGAAATCTATATGTATTATTAAGCCTTTGTTTTCAAATTACACTATTTTTGAAAAGATAGATTGATTTAAAAAATGGGTAAATTTCTTCCTTACCTTCCTTCCTTAATTCTTCACCTTCACCAGCTTCTTCTTACACGACCTGTAAATGGTTGTGGTAGGTTGTCCTTGGTTAGTTGTCAGATGTCGACTCATCTGCTCTTGCTCTTCCTCTCCCCAACAAGAGAGGGGAGAGAAAAAAAGGTGGAAAAGTCCATGAGCCAAGATAAAGACAAGACCATTTGCCAGTTACCTTCATAGGCAAAACAGATGACTTGGGGTAAAAGAATTTCATTTATTGTCAAATAAAATAGGTTTAGATGGTAAAAAACAAAGACAAATTAAAACAACACCATTGTCTTCCTCTCTTTTCCCAGGCTCAACTTGACTTCTTCATCCTGAACTCCTCTACTGCCCTATCCCATGTACGGTATAGGGGTATAAGGAACATGAGTTGTGGTCCATCCATGACATTTCTTCTCTACCTCACCTTCTTCACACTTTTCTCCTGCCTCAGCATAAGTCATGCCCATGGGCTGCAGCCCTTCAGGACAAACCTACTCTGGTGTAGTCTCTCCAAGGACTGCAGTTCCTCTGTGACATATCCACCTGCTTCAATGTGGAGTCCTTCACAATCAGCAGGGGCACTATCTGTTTCACTGTGGTCTCCTCCAGGAGCTGCAAGGGAATTCCTGCTCTGGCACTTGGAAAACCTCCTCGCTTTCCTTTATGTCTTCCCTCAGTGCTCTCAGAGCAGTAATATAATTTTCTAATTCAGTTACTTTTCCTGTGATACTGAAAAGAATCAAAATTTGTTCTGACTCCACTTATATTTGAAAAGTTTGCAATCAGAAATATGTTGCAGAAAAAATGCCTGAGCAGTGTTTAACAGTTCAAAGTTCTGCTCCTTTATATACATTTGGGAGGGAAAGGCACCTCAGAAAGCTGTGTAATCCTGTTTCCTGCATGTCAGCAAGGTGTCTGACTAACCTGGTGGAAGCCTGAGAAGTTCCCAAATTCTATGACCTCCAGCAGAAAGGTGGACTGGGAAAGTTCTCTCATGGTTGGCATCACAGTGCCAACTACGAAGCTGCAAGATGCTGCTATCGTCAGCTCATTGCCTTTGCCACAAATTAACATATCCATTTCAAACTTCATTCTGAGATCAAACTATTTTTTCTACTTACAGATCATTAGACACATCTTTGGAAGAGAGTCAGGATAAGCTACAGTATCTTGTTAGTTATACTGACATTGTTCTAAGAGTTAAAGAAGGAATGTGTCATTAATAAAGAGTCACTGAGAATAAATAAAGTGTAAATGACTTAGCAGATTGACTTAGTGGAGTGGTATTATAATGTGGTTGTAGACTTTGCATGAAATTAATGCCCATGTAGGAAGAAAAAAAAGATATACAGACATCTAGTGACTGCTATCAAGCACTGACTAAATTTTAGTGTTCATACAATATGAGCAAGTTACAGATTTTCAATCTGCAAAATACAGAGCAGGATTACTTAGCATGATTCAAGCGCAATATTCTCCACTTTTATTTATCTATTTGTTGTTTCTCTTTGCTGTGTACTTTGTCCACTCTTTTTCTTGTCAGACTAAGTTGTTTCTTGATTTCCTCTCTCCACTCTCACTTGAATCAGTCCCAAATGAATAAATCCGTAATTAGGCACCAACTACCAGCAGATTGATGTTCCTGCAAAAGCCTACACAGAATCAAGTTCCTAGTGAAGGAATTAAAGAAAGGTCTAACACAACTATATGCTAAAATATTGCTTACATTGTCTGGTCTGAAAGCCGATTTTGTTTGACATGAACACAAGATAGTTGGCCAGAATTATAGGGAAATGTTTTAGCATAAATAAAGTTGCAATGGTCTTGTTACGGTACACTGAGATTATATAACTGCTCTGACACATGCCAGAACAAACGAAATAGTAAAGCTCCTTTGGCTGTTAGGAAAGTCCAATTCAGAAATAGACACACCTGAATAATGCCATTTGAATACTTTATCAAGAAAATCCAGCATACCAGTTTGAGTAAAGTCTCCATCGTCTTTTACACTGTGTATTTGTTTCTCCCTTGATGATATTTTATGGATGGCAAATATGAATTGACACATTTTTTTGTTGCATACTAACAAAAGGGTATATAAAGGTGGCTATATGATCAAAATGAGCTCATAATAATGGAAAAAACTTGCAGGTCATGTACATAATATTGAAGAGGTTAATCTGGAATTTCTAAGGTAAAAACTGCTGCAAGTAGACATGGTGACATTGCTATGTGAAGAAGAAACTTCATAAGGTCACAATCATTCTAGCATACACACTGTATATATTGTTTAAGAGTGAACTAAGTTCTTTTATCATGGATTACTATGTTTCTCAATAAAGTGAGACCACAATGATTATGATCTTTGCTTGGCTGGGTTAATGAAAGAGAAGCTGATAATGCTTTGCTGAAATTATCCCCTGAAGGTACACTGCTGTATTTCTTGCCCATTGGTAGCTCATATTGCCTCAGTGCTCTAGAAGTTTTTACGGCTAATGATATAGTAAAGTTGTAGCTAAATTTATATTTATGTGAACACTATCACTGATATATATTATTATCATCAGTTGGCATATGTGCGTGATAGAAGTACATTGGATTAAAAAAAATGTGCCTATTTTATTACAACTATTGGAACATAAATTTTGCACAAACTAGCTCACATCTTGGTTAATGATAGCGTTATTGCACAATATAGCACAATGAACAGAAGATGATAAGGGTCAATAGAAGTCTATGGCATTTCAGTGCCACTTACCACAGCAATATTTGGCAAGATTCCTTTAATATTATTTCACGTTTTATGCCTTTGCATATTTCAACTCCTGAGCACATTCTATGCTCTTTATCCAGTGAGAGAGATAAAATATAGTTGAAAGAATTATATCCCTTCATGTTTAGCAATAATAATTAAAAATAGAAAATATTAATACTAGTATGTGGATTACCTCTTAATATAGCTTGTTGAATGTAAAAGTTTGTGAGGCTTTCTATTGAAATGCAAATGTCCTCTAGGGGAAAAACAAACAAAAAAAAAAAAGTAAAAAATGAAGAATTTGTGGCTTAACCTGAATCCTGATGTTTTCACCTTGTTTCCTAAAAAGTTCTAAGATGCGTTTAATAGTCAGTAAGTGTGCATATATGAAGAGCTGAATGTAAGAATGAGATCGAATATGGGGACATGACATACAGTTTTGGGAAAATAATGACCTCACTAGAAGCCAGAGGGATTTCAGTGGTCATGGGGAAAGAACAGAACTGGCATAAAAGAAGAGCACTGAACAGAGGAAAGTTTGGGTGAAAAAAAAAAAGTGCAGATTTTTTCTTCTACTGTTGATCCGAACTGAATCTTCTAGATTTCCTCAGCAGTACAAATAGATACTCAAAAATAAAAATTAATGTATCACAGCCAGGATGAAGAGTGAAGCTAAAATGTCTTAAATCCCTTTAATACCAACCCAATAAAAAGTCATGGTTTTGCAGTAACAAAAATGATGAGTTTGACAGTTCTTCATCAAAATCAACAATTCTGATAAAATTTGCAACAGATAAATTATTTATATAGAAACAGTTAAAAATGGTTTTGTTAGAAATATTTTTCAGTACACTGCTCACAAGATTATAACTTCCCCTGTACTAAAATAGTGAAAGCAGTATTATTGTATGCGATTTTAAAGGAAGGATTTCCTTCTCTTGATGTACCACAGAAGAGTTTCTAAAGTATAATTTTCATCAGACATATTAATTATTTTCAGATGTCTTCAGAGGACAAAGCAATTATAATAATAGATGGTGTAATTACATGTTCAGTGACTATATAATAAGATTGCAGCTAGGCAAATTTGAGCTATATAGTTTCTACTCTACGAATGTTATTAAATTGAGTTGCTTTTCTGCTGCTAATTCTTTTCCATAGTTTGATGATTCCAAATGTCTAAAATGCTCAAATATGAACTCTTCCTAAGCTATATTTATTATTGATATTAATAAGATATTAAAATATTTTACAGTCTAATATTGGTTAAATAGTTTTTTAAAGATCGTATCTGTGATTCTGCTCTTCCAGTGATATCTGAACTCATTTTATATATAATCACTAAGACATAATATATTGATCACTATAATATAGTGATCAATCAATCAGCTCTACTCCAGAAAACTATACATCACGGTCTACATAAATTAAGGGGGGGGGAAATATATATGGGAATGGCAAATCACGATATCAAAAACAAAACTCAGGGAAATATTCCAAAAAAAGCTGTCATCTTTGAAAATTTGTATGTCTCAATTTTTACATATGCCTGAATGTTCCACAAAACATTTTTTTAATTGTGAAATTCAGTATTCCTAATATTGATATTTAAAATTTAATGAAAACTTTAAGATCTAAGCATTCTCTCAAAAAAAATTCCTATGCTGTTGTACAAAGTAACTTAAAAAGTATAGATATTGCTATGGTTGACATTGTTATTCTACTGCAAGAAATATGTATGTACTTTATTAATATCATACGTCTTTATACTACATTGTGAATTCTTTCCTGCATTTTGCAGGATCTCATATAAGGCTTCAATTCTGTTTTCAGTATATGCAATTTAGAAAACCTTTCTCATAGCCAATCATAAATATGCAGTCCTTGGCTGGTAATTTTACATTACAGGAAGAGCTTTCAGGTAAAACAAACAAAAGCTTAAATTATAAATAGGAATGAGTAATGCATATTGTGCATTTTTTATCTTCTGTAATACAGTAGCTAAGTAAAAAGTTATTAACTTAAGTTCCTCATTTGGCAATGGGCATTCTGAACATGAAAAAAATAGGATATTTGTCTGTAAGCAAAATCTCTATTGGATTTATGTGTTTATTTTATTTAAGCAATACACTAATTACAGATTTCTGGCTGTGCAAAACAACAGCAAATTATTTTATTCTGGCAAAAATGCACAAATGTGTAGAAAAGAATAAAACCAATGATTTCCAGACCTTTAGAGATGAGTTTACATATGGTCTCAACACCTGTATACAGACTCTGAAGTAGAAAACTGTCTCAAATACAGATTCAGTGTACAAGCAGTAGATAAGTAAATCCTGAAATACTCATTTATAACTATGAGATTCAGTTTGCAATCATTTTGCTAATAACAATTCACTTAATTTGGACCTCTAAAAATAACAACAAAAAATGTGTTCAATTAAAAGTGTTCTACCTCCATAGATTAGCTATCACCTTTATGAAGTGCCTCATCATTTTAACTAGTGCTGTTTATCTGCAATTTGCTGTGCATTAATGCAGCAATATGGACAGGTATTCCACTTTTAGTTGTCATGTTTGGGGTTTTTATTGTAAAACAGAGAAAAAAGTGTGACAGTGTGACTGAGAGGTGCAAATGCTTCTGAATATCTGAGACACACAATTGCAACATAGTCATTGAAGAAGGATAATACTCTAGGGCATGGTCAATGGGGTCAGCTGAACGAAAAAATTGCCTGATAAAATAAGGCTGGTTATTTAGAAAGAAAGAAAGAAAGAAAGAACTCAGTGGAAAAGATGGATTGCCTTATTTTGTCAATATTAGAAACATGAAACTCGAAATTCCTGTGGCAAAACAGACGCATAGTGAAGCTGAAGCTCATTCTTTCGCTACAAAGCACTCTGCCTCTTCACCCTTCTACTTTTTAACTAAAATAAAAATGCTGTGAGTGCAAATTAGGTATTGATTACTGATATAATTCAAGTTAAAATGTTTTATTTGCTACTAGAATAGCAAATTCAGGATTTTTTATTTCTCTAAAGTTGTCTAGGTTAAGGTAGATTGTCTGCTCCTGAAGCATCTTTCCAAGTTGTACTAATCCATTACCTATCTCTAACAAAAAAGAAAACCCTAATTCATTTTCTTGTTGCCATTGTTTTAGAACCAGAGACTGTAAGATATTGAACAGCCAGCACCCCTAGCAAAGCCCTTGGGAGTAAAATACCTCAGCATTACCTTTTAAGACTGGGTCAGTTATCTTTATTTCATTGAAATGACCTAACCTGCTTGGCATTAAAATACAGCTCTTAATGATCGCTTTTGTGATGTTTTATTTTCTTTCAAGATGTGTTTTAAATATTTTGCATATGCCACCATTTATTTTGCACTATAGTGTATAATCTACAAAGTGGACAGCCCAGGATTCTGAGTAATTTTCTCATTGAAAACAATGTCTTTCACTTGCTTCATTAGGCCAACTGGAAAGTAAGAAAATGGGATAGCGTAAACAACAAGTCAACATTCTAAGATGCAAAATAGCATTCTTTGAAAGTGAAAAAAAATATTTGTCAGTCCCCTTCTCCCATAACGATCCTGGAGTTTGGATGAGAAGGATAGGCATTGAAATCCTTCCAGCAAATGATAAAGGCAGGTAATGACTGATTGGTATAGGTGCAAACAGCATTAGACTCAGAAGAGTACTTTATGGTGTTAGAGGGAGAGATTCTCGGCAATCTGGATAGTACAGATATACAAAACCTGGTTGAGCTTGTAAAGTCTTTGATGCCTTACTTTGATGGCTTACTTGGATGGGTTTTACCTCCTAATTGACTGCATCTCATGCCCATGTGACTTGTAGTGACTGAGAAGAGATCCTTCACTTCAGATCTTCATGACATTCTCATAAAGATATCTCTGTTTAAATAAAAGAGATTGAACATATTGATCTTAAAATATGGAGTACTGACTAGTAAGCGCCACTTCCATGCCCTTAGATCATGGAACAGAACCTCCTGGAAGGCATGTGAAAGCAGTGCAAACAGCATAAAAACCAGATACACAGAAGTTAGATTTATAACAATGAGATGGTCTTAGCTACTTTATTTAGAAAAGTATGAGGAAAAGATGTCATTTCTGGCACATTATGCATCAGAAGATATTTTGCTTGGTGCAAATTTCAATTTTTTTATTTTTATTTTTTTTTAATTATCTCAGATTATAACTACATTTTTTACTGAAATAACTCACTAAATCTGTCCTTATACAGGATCCTCCGGACTTTTACTTTAGTAAGTCTCATCAGATAAGACCTGTTATGGACAAGATTAATAACCTAAGTGGTTAATTCGTCAAGTAATTCTTATATTGTACTTCTTAAAAATTAATAACTTTTGCAACACATATTTTACAGGATTTTTTTTAATTTAAATAATTATACAACTTTTAACAGAGTTCTCATAATGAGAACTGCTAGATAATTAATGTAACATTTTTAATAAACAAATACATTTGCATGTATGTGTAGGATGCCTGTTCACCTAAAGTGAATAATCATGGCTTTTTTTCTGCTAACAAAATAACCTTCACATTTCTGTACATTTTAGAGGTCTCAGTATCACTTTACATATTGACATTCATAACTAGTAACATGAGTGCTGGGAAAAAAAACACACTGACAAAACTGAGAATGTGGGAAGTTAGTTTGACTGTTTTATAAATCAAGTCAAACTTACTAGCCTTGGGTCACATTGCTTAAAGAACATTGAGAAATACAAATAAATGTGACAGTGAAAAATAAATTAATTAAAAACTATTTCACAGTAAACCAATTTAGACAACATAATTTGGAACCATTATACAACATAATTGATATGAAGGATGGGTGGTGTCAAAGATAAAGAATACTGTGAGGATTTTTCATTTAAGTAGTAGTATTGTTAGTATACATTAAAGTGGGAACTACTTTATGGTGTTTCATGTGTTAGGTAAAAGCAGTAGAACAAAGCACTTAAGAAGTGTGGCATGACAGGGATTAGTTGACACTGTTTCACTAACCATCATACAAATTTTAACTTAAGGATATTCTGAAAAAATAGACTTTAAAACATATGTTGCATAAAAAACCTGAGAATATCAGGCACTTAAATCCTATGTATGACAATACTGCATAAATGAGATTGCATATCTTATGGATTCAGAAAGAAAAGTTCTATTTTTTGTGTGCATCGTTCTTAAAGACTACTCCTACTTTATCATATCTAAATTGAGATCTGGTAGTTTAAGGCCAGCTAAATGAAGCTAGTGATAGCAACATAATTTCCTTGCATGCTAGTGAACATCTCACGCTCATCTTCTGGCAGACCATCGGGAACATGCCGTATATAAGGACCCAAGAATTCACTGTTAGTCCAAGTAATGTTTCAGTTGTCTGTAACAGTACTCTATTGCACTTTTTATACTCTATTAAGTTTATTGTACTCTATTAAGAAAAGCTTCAGTAACAACACAGTTAAAATCACTACCAAGCCCCAGCAAATCTTCCCAGTACCTTTATCTTGTCCCTTGTGCTGTGGTCCAATGTCCCCATGGCCTGAGACTAAGTCTGATGCTTCTGTCTCCTACAGAAAGACCAGGGAGGACAGGCACATCATCTCCACAGCCACCACCCTGATATCTCACTGGAAGGAACGTGGTGCTGGTGGCAATCATCTTTCCTTTTCAGTCCCAAGCTACTTTTGGCTTTCTTTTCATACCTTTTCCCTTTCATTTCATTTCTGAAACATCTTTGTCTGCTCACTTTCCCCTAGATCCAAGGGAAGTGGTGAAAGCTTGTCTGCAGACCCTGAATACCTCTGGAGGCAGTTTGTCCAGCAGGGAATGCCGGGGTCTGTCGGCCTCTTTCCTGGCAGCACTCTCAGAGCTGGAGTTCAGACAGGCTGGGCAATGGGCACTTGCCCATGGGGCACCTGATAAACGCAGCTCAGCCCCGCTCAGGCCAAGGGCAGCCCAAACCACCCCTGGACCTGCTGCAGACTGAAGCCTGCCCCCAGCAGTGGCAAATATAATCATGTCTACTAGGCCACAGCTATCAAAGATGATATGACTTAACCCAATTAAACTTTGTGATATATTTGATCTGTGGAATTACTGATGTTAAAATATCAGCAATTATCAATGGTATGTGTTTAGCTTGTTATAAATGATTTTAATTAGTCGTAACATTTGAAAATATATAAAGCTTTAGATTAATGCCAAATATTGAATATCTATTTTTACATTTCTATTGAGAGGAAGCTGGAAAAGCAATTTACATATTCATATAGACTTGTAGCTTCACAGCTTCATTTAAATTTTTTCTCAGAAATTACAGGTTGACCCCTATTTATTTCTTTCAAAGCATGTTTGAGGATGATGACAAGAAGAGGTGAAAGGTACAAAACTGAAGCATCCAAATGGTGAAAGATGGATTTATTATTAATTGCATCTCCTGGGACATGCACGTTCTATGAAAATAAGTGTAGTTAAAGTTGTAAGTATAAGGATATTTTATTAATGATTCAGAGTTCTTGCTCCAAGAGTTTTACCTATGGTCAAATGAATTTTAATGTAGGTTTTATTCCTAAAAAAATAAAGCATGTGCATATATGTCTCAATATATCCTGACATTAAGAATTTTTAATATACATTAGAGTTATGTTTTCTTAATCATCATATCAGCAAAACTTTTTTTTAGAGAAATTTGCACAGCATCTGGTTGAATTTTTTTTAATGTTATCTTCCAAAGGTCAATTAAATGAAAAAGGTATTTTAAGGAACTAACAAAAGGCAAGTACTATAATAACTTACATGCTATAAGAGTATGTTTCCAGCTACATTATGCTGTTACTCTGTACTGCCTATGTTTTTGTTAACATTTCTACTTTTATTAATTCATGCAATCACTTTTCTACCTGCTTTGTTAATAATGCAGTTGTGTGAAAGAAAAATGAAGAAAAATAAATTGCTTTTTCTCTCAGCTTTTTTTTTTTGTCCTAGACATTCGATAAAAATTCACTAGTAACAAAATGATTGCAGAATTTACAGACATTCAAAGCAGATAGTAACAATTCTGCTTTCAGTCTGCAAAGCAGTTAATTAAAAGGCAAATATTCACAGAACTCTCTAAGCATGTTCTTTTTCAAGTATGTTGCATCACTGGAAATATTACAGGGACATACTTGGTTGTCTTCTCTCAAACCTAAAAAGGACTAGAATTAGGAGACTGGCTATTCTCCTCCTCCTGTTGTCTTGTGTTGTCATCCCCCCGCAGTTCTTCTGCTTTCATTCTGTTTGTTTGGTTGTTGTTGAGTTTGGGATTGCTGGTTTTTTTCATTGATGGTGGTTTTTGTTTGCTTGTTTGTTTGCTTGCTTTAAAACTGTGAAAAATAAGGCAACAGTTCATTTAGTCATCAACCTGGTGGTCAGGAACCCACACAAGGTGGAGGTAGGATGAAATCACCTGCTTTTGCAGTTTAGAAAGCCTCCAGCCCATTTGCCTTGCCATGGTAGCCAACAGATGACCTCTGTAGAGACATTAAGACATGTTGATGTCAATAAACTTTCTCTCTTGCAGATGAGGACACATGTCTGTAGAAATTATAAACTGGATTGGTCTTCTTATCTCATTTCTCTTCTGAATCCATCTAGTTTAAAGTAAGACTTATCTGAACCAAAGGAGGGTGGAACAGAGCTGTTTTTTTGTTGTAGATTGTAACTGATATATACTTTTTGAAAAGTAGAACACTGTCTTCTGTGTTTCTATCTCTTCAATGGGCTTTTTTTCTCAGGTGCCTACAGTTCAGCCCTGGTTAGGGGACTCTATGGTGCAAAAGACATTCCCTTGCAGTGGTGAGATGGTCAATTTCTGAATTTCATACAGCATACTTGTCTCTGTTCACACTTGGTGTCTCCTGAATACTTGAGATTTGCCTCTTAAAAGGAGAGGAGGAAGTATTCTTATAGAAACTGGTGACATAAGTCTGAGAATACTTTATAATGAGGAAGAGAAATTCTGGCCTCATCAAAGTCAAGACTGAACTGTGTATCTGAACTTGTGCTCACCATTGCTGCATCATGACAGGGTGATACATTCAAAGATTTTCATGCTCTGAAGTATCTTAATCTCACTGAATTGGTGAGCAACTCTGTTACACTTCGTGTTAAGTATATATCCATATATTGAGCCGATTTTAAAAGTACTGTTACACTTTATTTGTCAAAAATGCCAAGCATATGTCTTCAAAATGTTGTGCAAACTTGTAAGAAAAGGAAACTACAACTTTTTCATTGTTCAATTAAAACAAAATACTGCATGTATGATAACTTCGATATTGTTTCTTGTGAGGAAAGGAACTTTCTAAACTTATTTAATCCATCACTATGGAAGGTTTGTGAACAGGAGAATTAAGATTACGGTCTGAAATTGCCTTTATAGAATAATCTGGAAAATTACATTTATCATTCAAAGGTATTTACAATTATGAAGTCCATAGTAAAACCTATGCAGTTCTTCCTTTTAAATATTTAGCATTTATTTATTTACCCCACCCTTTCTATAACATTTGATAATAATAAAAAGGGAATAGCATATATTTCTTAAAGTAGTCAATGAAGTACATAGTTTATGCAACACATGGAAAATGTTGCTTGACAGCTTGGAGTGTAAATATTGTAGCTTTATGAACTGTATGAATTTAGATAAGTATTTAGAGTTTATTTTCAAAACAACTTCATAACATAGAGAGATACCAGTTATCTTCATTTTATAGATGGAAAATAAGGCACAGAATGTTATACAGAATAATGATTGCTTATGTACTTTACAACAAGAAGTCACCAGAGAAAAGCCATTTTTTGATCCAGGTTTATAATCATTCAGGACAGCATAACCACATAAAAGAGCACTTTTTTGTGCTTTCTGTGGCCCAGTGTCAAGTAAATTATTTACTTATTTCATATGTCTTGCTAGTCCTGCAGTTAGGACACCTTCCATGGAACTGAGATACAGGGTTGATCTGGAGGAATAAGCTGAACCACAGTCTGCTGCTTAGAACAGCCAACAAATTCTTCTTGATTTCACTGAATCATCGAACGCTTAGGGTCGAAAGGGGCCTTAAAGATCATCTAGTTTCAACTCCCCTGCCACGGGCAGGGACACCTTCCACTAGATCGGTTGTCCCAGAGCCCCATCCAACCCGGTCTTGAGCACTTCCAGGACTGAAGCATCTACAGCTTCTCTGGGCATCCTATTCTAGTGCCTCATCACCCTGAGAAACTACACCTATGTATGCCCAAAATTATTTTTTTTTTATTCAAAATGTCATTTTAATTTACTGATTAGCAAAATCATTTTGATCAAATTATCATATATACATCTAGATAAGCATCTACTTATAGCATATAAAACAAATAGTGATTGTCCCACTGAAGACCCTTACAATTGACATCACGAGGTGCTGGTTTCATGTAAATATTGGCAATGTCTTAGGGTTTTATATCTTGATTTGAATTCCTATATAATAATCAATTGAATTGTTTGGTTTATTTTAAGAGGTTGAATGACAGCTCTTTCTCCAAGTTGAGTATAAATCATAAAATATTCTTAGGATCCATCAACTTCAGGCAAAATACTGGAAGCTTTATGCTACCTTTAAAAATTTTGTCCTGTTTGAATGCATTCGTTTACTGTCTTCTCATTTTTGTTGTCTTCTAATCCTAAATTCATTATCTCAGTGCTTCTTAAACTTCTCTGGATCTGCAATGTTTCCTTTCATCCATGTAAAAAATATTAGTTACACTTGCTGCTACCGGTCATATTTCCCCTGATTAAATTGTGGTACTTTTTTTTGTTTGGCCTGTAATACTTTTAAGTTGTGCATATTTTCATGTGAGCTGCAGTCACATATCCTACCAGGCAACATTGGTTATTTAATTTTTCATTCAGCATCAAGATTTGTACTTTACTTTTTCAAATATTCAACCCCTTTTTATGAGTCAGGAAATTATAACACAAAGGCTGTCTACTTCATAGGTAAAATAGAAGTATTTTTCTCAGAATTCAAATGGACTTTCATTCCATATACTGATGTGTTATAATGAATAAATTGCAATTCCTGGAAATTTAGATGATGTTTGCAGTTTTGGGATAGATTTTCCCCAGTTTTTTTGGGTTTATTTTTATAGAAGCAGAATTTCCGTTCTATTTTTTCTTTTAACAGAGGTGACAATATGACAATAGTTAAGTCTTACTATTTGCATATAAATTATCTCATACAGAAGTTGTTTCAGAGAATAAGTTATCTTTCCCACAGTACAATATCCCTTGCATATCTACATTTATAATAGCCACACTCAAAGCACTTTATGTGGGTGAAGGCGGAGGAGAAAGAAGTAAAGCTTAAAAAATTGTATCGATAAACCTGCAAAGAAGAAGATTGGCCTGTGAATTAAATGTCTGTATGCTTTCCTTCTGATATAAATCTGCAAATAAACCTCCATCTGTTCCTTTTAATGATTATTATAAGAAAATAAGTAGATAACAGAGAATTAAGAACTTTAGTACAATTTTCTTGGCTTTATAGAAAGTACAATTTTTATAAACAACATTTATGACTCTGAACCTTTACGGTGGATCTTGTGTTGTCTACAGTGCAGCCCCATCCAGGGCAGGAGCATCAATATCTGTGGGCTGAGAACATTTAAATATTGGGTTTTTTTCATAAAATTCACCTAAAGCCCTAACACAAAAAAGCAATTCAGGATGTGCTTATGCCCAACTGAAATCAATCAAATTTGTACATGGCCTTCAATAGAAGGAAATGTCTCATATCTTCAGACCAGATTAGGATTGCATGAGCTATGCCTCTGCTTTTCTCCTCTGAGGGTGTCAAGACAGGAGACAGCACAGAGTTTACTAAAAATACCAAATAATATTTTTCACTACTGTCAAGGCTGGTTCGTGTCAACATTACTTATCTGAACACCTTCTCATTTAAATTGTTCCTAAGAACTGGGCAAGTTCTCCATGCCGGTCCAGGTACCTCCTACTCCTGTGGATCAGTGCCTCAGCATGCTCTGAAAGACATTCCAGGCTCTTCACCAAGAAGAATTTGATCTTGTCTGCCTTTAGAGTAATTGTTAACTGGGCACTTACTTAGTAGGAAGCTTTGACTATGAGTGCTGTAAGTCCACAACTATATAGTCCACAACTATTAGTCCAGACTATAAGTCCACAACTTTTTTCTTTCAACTATAGTCCAGACTATAAGTCCACAACTTTCTCTTCCTACTAGCTAATGGCTAAACTATTATATGCAAGGAGTAAAAATCATCACTATCAGTAACCTTTCTTCAAGCTATATTTTGAAAGGAAGCTCACAAAATTCCATAGTTGCAAGGTAAATTTGACCACTTGGCAATCCAGCCATGTCACAGGAAGGACCACTGAAAGGATGCTGACTAGGCCTGGAGGGGGGATTGAATGGGAAAAAGAGAAGGAAAAGAGGTCTGTACACTTCAGGTATGTGATTCTTATATTCATGTGGCTCCCTGAGTAGGGGAATTAAAAAACAAAACCCAACACTGCATGTATGGCCTTTCTTGAAAAAAGTGTATTCACTTTGGTGTCATGCCATTGTCAGGCTATAGCATGTAGTTGTCTGGATGATGCCATCTGGTATCCTGGAAAGGCTGTCACCAACCCCCAATTGCATTCTCCAGCACATCTCCAGTACATGCAATGTGTACATAGCAATCCTACTGCTTTCCAAGGAGTGTGTTTGGCTTTTAAAATGTAAATTTTTGCTAGGAAATGATCTTCAATATGTGATCAGGCGAGCTGGATATTTCTACCTTTTCCTCATAAATCCATCTATCTCATAAAATTATAGCTTCCATTGACTAAAATGTTAGTAACATTTAAGTGCTGAGCATTCTGAGAGACCTGACATATCGTGTCCTCAAGTCCAATCAGTTGCATCTGTTTTAAACATAATAATCTTCTTTTGGCTGTCCATATAACCACTTCACTATAACTGTCAAATAAGTATATCTAGAAGGAAAATTATTTTTATGATCTGAAGATTGTCTCATATCATTTTTCTGAGATGCATGTTATGGGGAAAATATTTTAATGGATAATAAATACCTTAGTATAGCCTAGTATTTTGTTCTATGTGCTCTTGGACAAGAAAAAATTAAGCTATATATCTCTAGGTCTCATTGGTTGTGAGCATTTATTTTTAATTTTTTTTTTAGTTTATTATATCAGGTTGGCAGATTTTTTTATTTTTTTTTTAATTGGCAAAGATTTTTGAACTCTGGGCTTTTCTGAAGGTGAATATTATTTCCTACCACAATTATCTGTAAAACATATATTTACCTTGGACGATCTACGCTTATTTTACTGCTTGAGGCAATGTTTTCTATTCAGATACTTTGATGTTCATAAACTAAAGGTATCAGGACTGTTCTCGTTACTGGGTAAGTTGTTCTATCTCAGCCAGACACATACACAACATTCACTGAAGTTTGAAGTTTGATGATTCTATATCTTTGCTGTAATAACCTTGCCTGAAAGCATTTCTGAAATAAGCTCAGCTCTGCAAAGTAATTTTCTGTTAGGAGAAGGAAAAGTGAATTGAGCCTGTGTCTCTCAACACATACAGTCTGATACTACTTTTTCAGTACTTCTCTAGTTCTCTAGTGTAAGATTTGATTGACATCAGAGTCAGATGAATAGTAGAGGAAGACAGCAATATTTTCTTCTTGCTGTTATAGCAATCTGTATGCAACTATCATTATTGACATTAAGGGCAGCAGTAATAAAAGTGTAATTATATGTACATCATTGGTTTAGGTGGCTTCAGTTGTCTGCTGAAAAGGTTCAAAAACCTTTTCTCTATAATTGCATAAATGACAGTTCAAACATTACCATTACCTTTATGGTTGTGATAGTGCACCTATTTCTGACCAAAATAAATTAGCAATGCTGAGTGTTCAAGACTTCTTGAAGCAAAAATAGTATTAGCTACAAAAATAGTTTTATTTCTTTTGACAAATTAAATATCCTTAGTAAGAAAGTAGATGAAAATAATATGGACAGTGTTTCTAACACTGAATCTGGGAAAAGCCATAATGGGAGTGACTTTCTAGTTGTCGCTTCATTTTTCTCATATTCCCATGCTGCTTTAGATTTCAGTAAGTTTTAAAAAGTTGGTTCACACCCATGAAATTATTCCTTTTCAAACTTGTCATAGAAAACATTGATTTACAGGAAATATTTGTAATTACTCTCAGATATAAAGTGCATCCAGAGGCAAATTTACCTCTCTACGTATAACATAACACAACATAAGGTAACGTAACGTAACGTAACATAACCTTTTTCCCAAAGCAAAATCCAAGTTTTATAGGAAAACCATCAAAAGCAATAGGCAAAGAGCATTTTTTAAAATACTGTAGAAGTAAGAGAGGGAATCAGTATACATGATACAAAAGGAACAATAAGGAATTGACTTACAATCTTTTACTAAGAGAATAATGTGACAAAAAAGTGTTTATTTGGATGCTGGAGATAGGGAAGACTTTCTGCAGACTTCTAAAGTTAAAATACTTCATGGCAAAATTTTAAAGAATACAGGAAATATTAACAGGAATTCATTTCCTGTTTCAAATCATTATATAGCTACTACCATCTTAATAAAAGGAACAGCTTAAAATCTAAAACTAGATAAATTGACCTCAGAGCAATGTGATGCTTAAACAGCAGCATAATAACATTAGTAGAAATAATTACTGGTTTTAAGAGAGTAAAGCTGTTGATCCAGATGGATTCTTGAAACTCACTACCTCCAAAATGTCCATATATTAAATCAGGTTATATAATAGGGTTTTTATCTAAAATTTATGATGTTAGTAAAATTATATACAGCAGGAAGGACTGTAGCACTGACAATCAGGTCAGCCAAATACCTTTCTTGTCATTATGCAGTTATTGTAAGGCTTCTAGTAAACCTCAAAAGATGTTAATTTTTAAAATGTTTACATTCCTAAACAGAATGAAAACAAAATAGAACAAAACAGGAAGCACTTCCAATATTCTCTGCAATGAAATTGTGAGAAATGCAAAAAGAATTTCAGGAATATCATTTACTTGCCTCAAAAAAAAAAAATCCAGGAAATTAGCTGATAGATTGAATCTTTATCTACTGCTGCACCTGAAAAGGCATCTACTTCTGTATGAGTAAGCCTCAGAAAGTACAACTTTCTCCCAGGAAATCGACCTGCTGTTGCTCCATATTCTGGGAAAAGGAATCACATTGTTTCCCCTTATCCCATCTATCTTCTACAGCACTTGTATTTCACAACAAAGTGCCTAATTTGCATGTCTTTCTACTGGTTTGTTATGACCTACTCATTTTGTGTGCCGTTATAGACTATTTTTTGAATCAGAAACACATCTCAGTATCATCCTTTATTTTGATTTTTCTCCTGTGATTGTGACCAGAAACACTCTAAGTTTTCGCTCAGTTCTACAAGACTGAGTTCTCCTGTAGCTGTCTTCTGGTCCAGCTCCCTGCTCAAGCAGTCACCTCTCAGTCATGCTGCCCAGGATAATGTCCAGCTGGCTTTTGAATATCTCCAACAATATTCCACAACCTTTCTGAGAAATTGGCTGCAATGCTCAGTCAGCCTCACAGTAAGAAGTGTTTCCATATGTTAAGGTGGAATCTTCTTTGTTTCAGTTTGTGCCCATTACCTCTTGTCCCTGCTACTGCTACCACCAGTAATAATAATGATAAGGGAAATAACAAGGGAAGAGAATACAACCGCTCACCACCCAGCCCGGCCGAGCAGAGAGATAGCGATAGCCCTTCCGGGCAACTCTCAGTTTACATCCTGGGCATGATGTGTTGTGGTATGGAATACCTCTTTGGCTAGCCTGGATCAGGTGTCCCGTCTCTGCTTCTTCCCGGCTTCCCCTCCTCCCTGGAAGAGCATGAGGCTCAGAAAGTCCTTGGTCAGACTAAACATTTGAGCAATAACTAAAAACATCGGTGTTATCAGCGCTGTTCCCAGGCTGAAAAACATCGGTGTTATCAGCGCTGTTCCCAGTCAAAAAACATAGCATTGCACCAGCTACTAAGAAGGAGAAAAAATGACTGCTGCTGCTGAACCCAGGACACGTACAAAGCCTCTTTTGATAGGATTTTTCCAAGCAGATTCTGGAAGTCTCTCTTGAAGTCCAGGGATGTGACCTTGTTTTTTTGCCTTGCTCCAGCCTCTCAGGATTTTGAATTCTTCCATCTCATGGTCATTGCAGCCAAGGTTGTCTCCAACCTTCACATTGCCAACAATGTTTGTAAGTGTGAGGCCCAGGAGAGCACCTTTCCTTGTTAGCTCCTCTGCCACCTGTGTCAGGAAGCTGTCAATATGCTCCCCAAACCTCATGGATTCTTAGTGCCCTTTTGTGTTACCCCTTGCATAAATGTCAGGGTGATTCAAGTCATTCATAAGGTAAAATTCGTCTGGTTTCATGAAGAACTCATGAGTTTCTTCCTCCTGAACAGGCATTCTGTAGCAAACACCCACCACAGCATAATCCACATTGATCTGCCCTCTAATCCTGACCCATCAGCTCTCAGATGTCTCATCACCCATTGCAAGGCAGATCTCTGTGCGATCCTGCTGCTTTCTCATATAAACAGCAATTTGTCCTCTCCTCCTACCTATCTTGTCATTCCCAAAAAATCTGTATCCATCCATGACAACACCCTAATTGTATGAACTATTTCACTGTCTCTCTGTAATGGCATCATAGTCCTGCAGCTAATTTCTCTCGTGTTCCCTGTATTGCACACGTGATCATACAGGTACTTCAGGGATGTACCCACATGTGTTGTTTTCCTAGAAAAGATACAAAAGCTTTCCACATATTAGTTGCTCATGGTTATGGTTCTTCTGTATTAAGAATGTGTTTCATGGTCATTATGCTATTCAACAAGAGGCATATGTTGTTTCTCTGATGATACAAGGCATGAACTAGGATTACATCTACCATTTGATTTATGGTCTTAAGTGTCATACTTGTTTTGTTCTCTGTTTGTTCTATTTTTCCTCACCTAATTTGTATTTCTTTTTCCTTTCAGTAACAATATCTCCTGATGTATAGCAGATGAGACTAACAGGCATTCTTCTTCTCAGCATTGTCAAGATTTGGGTTTTGGTAAAGTGAAAAGGGAAATTATATATAAGTCTTCTCTCTACCAAACAGAGCACTACACATGGATTTCATCTGCTTCTCAGGGAATTGGCAGAATCATCCTTCTCCCCAGCTAGCACTGTCAACCTCAGCTCATGTTCCTTATTCTGTGATGTGAAAGTTATGAAGATGTGCAGCTTCTTCCTCTCTCCCATCCAAACTGGGTTTCCTTTGGCCCTGAAGCAGTGACGTCTGAGCTAGCACCCCTTGAGTTAGTGCTAGAATGCTAAGTGTGGCTGTGTGAATACTGAGTCCAGCAATGTGGTACTTTGCTAAGGGACAGACAATTCAGGAATTTCTGTTCTGCAATTCATTGCTTGGTGTAAACAAACAGTCAGAAATTGTGGCAAAAGGAAGCATCATTTGCATAATATGTGCATTCACTTTTTTTATTGCCTCTATCTGCAGATTTGCATGATCAATGTCATTATCAAAAAGTTAGAAAGGGAGAAAAAATTAACAGCTTAGTGCTGTTATATCCTGCATGTGCATTTGCTTACATATTCTGAGTGTCTGAGGAAATCTGAAAATATCGTAGGCATTTGCAGCACTATAGCTCTCTATTTTTAACTTGCATGGTTAATGAGATTAAAAAAAACAAACAAAACCAAGCCATAAAATTTATAATACTTTTAAGCTGAAGAAAAGGGAAACATATTCATATAAGACAAAAAAAAAAAACAAAACCAAACCCAAAACCAAACTGGAATTAACTCCTCCATCTTCCCACAAGCATATTCTGATAATTCCAATAAGCAATTTCTCCCAGGGCTATAGATCACTGAAATAGCAACTTTATGCATTCAGGGTTTAATAGTCTAAAGTAAAAGACTGAGCAATATGCCTATTCATCTAATAAACCCTATTGATTCAGATTCAATTAGGATTTCCTAAGGGCAGGGGAAGTATTCCACAGGTTGCTTGAATCCATTGATCATTTACTCTGATGCCTCTTTTTAATATCAGAGGGAAAAATGCTTTCTAAAAATTATTTGGGTAAAAGTACAGCCTGAATAGGTTTGTTGTCAAACAAACCTGAATCAAGCCTGAATACCAAAGTATGTAAACCAATCTGTCTGTGATAACTGAATTCCTAGGAAAAAAAAAATCTAAAAGTTATCTTGACCACTGTTGGGACTTGAAGGGATAGGAGTGAGTTATTGCATTGGTAATCTAGTATAATAAAATCCACCTCAAAGCATCATATAAAATCTGAAGCTAAACTAATATGAAATGTAACAATTCACTTTGCTTTCTCTGTGACACTTAAGGTTTTGTATGTGACATAGTTATGTCTTGGGTAATAAATGGAGTTTACAGGGTTTAAAAATAACTGTGTTTTGGGTTGTTTTTTTCTAAGTCTACTGGTTCATTCAAATGGAGTGAAGGTTTTGAGCATTTCAGAATTATGAATATGAAAGTTAAGCTTCTTCCAAAATAATTTGGTTTGAATAGTTATGGTATCATTTAGACTTTAAAATAAATCTGACAGACAAGTGCTATAACTATCAATCTGCAAAGATTATGATTCTTTTGAAGAGGAGACTTATGGCTTTTGATTCAATTAGAATAAATCTTAATAAAAATGCTATAGAAACCTACAGCATAAAAATTAAAAACACATATGTAATTGTTCCCCAAAAAAACTCACATGAGAAAAGAATTGGTTAATCAAACCCTGAAAAATAAGAAAACGTATCATAAATTGTTATTCAACAGTTCACTATTTCTGAGGGAAAAACCAAAAGAAACAACTTCACTTGACCTTCATATCTGCATGCATCCATATTCCTTTGACCTGTTCATTAGGTTAGGAGAAAATTTAAGACATATGGGAGGCCTTTAAAAATCACTACTTTTCCTCATGAGATAAGAGGTATGTTGCTTTTCTGTAAGCAGAACTTTGTATCATTCTTTTCTTAACTGGCAGAGTTACACAATGCCATCGCTGAATTAGATGGCAGGGTGATGTTTTATCTTTCCTTAAGTGGTGTTTCAGGTCATAAATAACTACTAATTATAGAACTTTTGCTTCTGAGTACGAATTGCTCTTAGTGAGATCATCTCTACAAAGGAATTAGAACATGAATAGAATGTAGTCTCATTTTTGTTACATATGTGAAAGACCTAATTAATTAAATTTTGTAAATTCTTCAAGTGGATAGTCAACTTTTCATCAGTGTATTAACTGCAAATGTGGCTAGAAATCTGTGCAGCTCAGGAATAAGTGCCTGAACAACACCAAATAGAAATTGATTTCAAAGGTATATAGATTTGTGAGGGATGGGCAGATGTGCTATTCACAGGATTATCTCAGAAGATAATTATATCTCAGGAGAGATATCTTGGGAGATAAATATATATAATGTCTCAGGAATGTTCTTAGAATTTTAAGGAAAAATGGGAAAATAATAGCATTTTTAGTGTAAAGATTTCAGGACACTAATTCTCCAAGTGGACTTTTGCTTTGGTTTATGAATTAATTTCTAGGCTAAGAATAAGCATGTCCCCCTCCACTAGCACTTTTCTTCTCTACCGAGCAGTAAAACAAAAAAAAACACAAAACCAAACAATATTCTTTCTCCTTTGTATTTTAGCACATGTGGGTAATAAATAATGAACATAACTTTGCCAGTTTCTTAAAACTGTGCATTTCTGCAGGTATGTAAAATTTTGCAACATTTTCACTTTTTCCCCACCACCGTTTGCTAGCACACTCTACTGAAGAAATGATTTTTGAAAAGCAGAATTTTAAGTGCAAGACAACCCATTGATTTTTTTTGTACTTTTGAACATGCATACCTCACCTGACAAAAAAATTAGTCTTCATTTTATATGAGTAGAAGCATATACTTTAAATTTTTTAGAGAAATATGTCATACAATGAAACCTAAATTGTCCTATGTGGTTATTACCACAGAAACAGTCAACAATATATTGCTTGTGCCTAACTGGAAAAAGAGAAGCACAGATAAGTATTTAAAGAAGAACACTGGAAGTTATTGGCACAGTTTTTCCTGTTTTGATTACAATACATTTATCTGCAGGTATGGAAAAGCAGCTATCTTTATCCCTTCACTCTCCATCACTTAACTCTTAAACTCAATAACTTATTTCAAGTGAGTTGTCATAAATATATAGAGGTCTCATTGATATTAATCTTCAACAAGCTTTAGGTATAGAAGTGGCCCAAGAAAAATGATCCTGTATATTGCCATATATTTGCCCAACAAAGACAAGTCTTGTGGCAGGAGTTCACTTCTTAGGAGTCTAGAAAGAATTCACACCAACAGAGTTTTTTAATGTCTCCCTGCTGCAAGAAACTCATCATTCAGGGCTCACAAATCAACCATGAGACACAGATCTATAGGAAACCAGACTTCATTAGTTCTGGTCCTCATAAAACTGCTTGGCTTGCAAAAGAAACTGAAGAATCTTCAGATTTTTAATGAAGTTTCTTTTTGATCACATATATGCTCATAAACATACAACATTTAAGAATTCTAACTATTGTCAGACAATATTCAGTATGATGTTATTGTTAGAATAATAATAATAATTCTAGCTATATATCATCATAATCTGGTTTGTGTCATTTTACCTTTAAAACTTCGCACTACTTGAATCTCCTTATTACAGTGCTGGCCGGCTTTTTCTCGTAACAGAGAGTCATAGAAATGTTCCCACGGTTCTTCACTTTATATGCTCATTAAAATGTTAGAGTTGAGTCTTCCCACATATATAAAGCTGAGAGTATCGTAAGGTCTTTGAAAGAGTGGTGTCCTTGTGATCATAAATAAACATTGATAATGTGATGTTAAGACAGGATAACATTATTTCAAATGATACCAATCTGAGAATTTGAGAATTTTATATGTAACACTTGTTTTTAATATAATTCTTGGTGCATCTTTTTAAAAAAATGAAGCAAAGACATTGAAGCAAAATTGGATAAGAAACTAGGTTGCTTGTTCTTTGTCCAAAACCAAGGTTTTCCTATGACAGTTTTATCTTCTCACAGGCTGGCTGGATGAGTAAGTGAACATTGTAATCTCTACATTAGTAAAGTGATGAATCAGATTCCTCGGTGAATCAATTTGTTGCCTTGCCATTTGATCCATCTCAATTAGTGATGAACAAGTTTCATTCTGTGTTTTAGAGAACAAATCAGTGAAATATAGCACGAAGCACTGAAGAAACATTGCCAAGCCCAGCTGGTTTCCCTCCCCCCACCTACTTAGAAAGGTGATCAAGGGAGCAGAGCAAGCCTCTAAAAAAATGAGCTGAAATTAAACAGATGTTTGATAGCAATGCTGAGGCTACTGAAGTTGCACTATAACAAGGTGCCATCTATCTTGATTCCTCCAGCCTAAGCCTACAAGCTGCAGGAACAAGGTCATTTTCTAAACTTCTTTGAGCTGCCCCAGCTTTGTAAATGTTGTGCAGTGTATACTCAAAACACACAAGGACTGCTACACACGTGCATTGAAAGCACTACTTATACATGATTGGAATAGTTTGTAAAAGTCTAGGACTGCATGTAAAGGAAGATAACGAATTCGGGTGCAAGGAGTAAATCAAACTGAAACCATCATATTAAATGTGACATGGCTTTACTTTGTAAACACATTTGAGAAACGATTTGTTGCACTTTGTGCAGTGAAAACAAAATAATGCCAATTTCACTTGTCTGGTAAAAGGAAAAAAAATGACACCAACAAACCCATAAGCCAAACCAAACCAACCAAACAAACAAAACCAAAGAGCAGCCCAAAGGACAGTAAAAAGTAAATTTGCAATCAGATTGGTGTATATCTTTCATGTTACCACATGAAGATACACTGGATTTAAAATAAGGGTGAGGCTTAGCTGGGGCTTAATACTTTTAAATTAAGAAATCATTACCTTAATGCAATTCTAAAATGACACATTAAGGCACTGAAGGTAAACACTGCTTTGCTTCTCCTGATGAGAATTAGGATTAGAACATTTCAGATATAATCGTATCTAAAGTAATTGGAACCTAAACAATATTTTCAGCATTATTAAATGAAAGTATAAGAAAAGCAAACTAGCCTACTTCCAAGTATCCTGTGGAAACAAATGTGTTTCACATGTGTAGATTAATAAGGAAAGCCTTCTGGACTGCCCTTTTGGTCTTTATCAGACGCATGGCCAGACCTGCAATAAGAAGTATGCAGGCTGCACATTCAGATAACCTCAAGGGGACTCAAGCCAGAGGAGGAATAACTCAGGAAGCTGATAATTTGTTGTAGATATTCCCCAACCCATTTTTCTAAAAAGAAACTGAAACTGTTGAGATTAGCACCCAAAATGCATTGGAAGAGTAAGCATAACACCAAGAAGAGGAGTAGATGATAGGAAAGGATTTTTGTCTAACAGTTTTAGCCATACTGCTAATGAGGCTTTCCTGCATTCCATAATTTGGACTCAGACTGTTAAAATGATACTGGAACAAACAATGCATTCTTGGCTCTGTGTACATGGTGTGTTCCCTCTCATGACATGTCAATTACAAAACTTGGAGTAACTGGACCAGAACTCTGTGCAGTGTTCAAGAAGTCAGCATACCAAAACCTTATATAGCAGCAAAATGACACCATCTGTGTCATTCTCAATATCCTTCTTGATTATATCTAACATTTTGTTGGCTCTTTTGGCAGCCACTTGAACACTGAGCAGCTGACTTCAGAAGACTGACAGATCGTTTTCCAGAGGTGAGACTGACAGTTCTGAGTTCAGCATCACTTAGACATGGTTTAGATTATTTTTGCTACACGTGTCACTTTACATTCATCTACACTGTAGCTCATTATTTGCTAACTTTTGGCTCCCACACACCACTCTGTGAAATCCTTCTGCCATTTGTCACCATTGGTTTGATATTTGACTACCTGGAAGAGCTTAAACAACTGTAGACATGGTAATTACATTGTGTACTGACTTGTCCAAGTCTCTCTATAAAGATACCGAGTAAAATCAGGTCAAAGATTGATTTACTGGTGACCCAAAATCTCACTTATCCCTGTTATAATATTTGATCTTCAAGACTTTTTGTCCTTTTCTTGAAGGAATTTTCTATCTATAAAAAAGGAATACATCTCTTACAAAGCAAGAAACTTTTCTCCAATCCATGGTAGCTCAATTTCCTGATGATTTTTAGCCTAGAAATCTGTCAAGTGTTTTTGAAAATCCAAGTGTAATGTGTCTACCTGGAACTCCTTGTCCACGTGGTTATTGACCTCTCTTATTACACCAGCAGGCTAGTGAGCCAGGATTTCCATTACAAAAGCCAGACTGTTGCCTAACAACCTTTCTCCAGAGCCTCAGTGATCATATTCCTGGTTGCAAACCCATTCTACAAGAGAAGGAAGTCAGATTCACCAACCTGCAGTTCCCAGAGTTCTCTGTAGGATCTTACTTTATAGAGATCTTATAGCGTATCCTGGTATCCTGTAGAGTTTCCCTTGTCTAGATGGGTGTTACAAAAGCAGCTGAGCAGATATCTCGCACTGTGACCATGTGCAATGCAGTCACAGTTGGCTGGAAGTTATCCAATTCCACTTTTGAATTTTCCCAGAATGTGAAAATATAAGTTAAATTATGACTGCTATGAGGTTTTTTCTGTGAAAAAAAAAAAAAAAAAAGTCAGTTTTCTAGGACACAGTTTTCCATCTGAATATCCTGATTTGGAAGAAGTAAAACCTATCAATCATGTGAAGTACCTATTTGTAAAATCTTATTGTTCTATGTTGTAAAGGAAAAGTCTAGAAGCACATTTGATATTATTTTCAAAAAACCTTTCTTGTTTTGTAAAGTATTCCATATTATGATTGGAAAAATAAAATCCTATATAGACCCAGATACTTTCCTCTGGAAATTCTATTCTTCATAAATTTCTACAGGATTAAACCAAAATAATAGTTTCTCACATTAGGAAATTCTAATTACTATACAGTTCAGCTACTAGCTAAATTGAAATATAGTGTTATTCTGCTTTTTTTCTTCTCTTTTTCTCTCCAAGCTTTACAAAAGTATCCTGAAAGTGATTTTTTTCCAGGGTCATCATCTCTGGACACTGCCATAGAACTTGGAACAATTTAATTCATGTGGAGATCAGCATTATACCAGTGATTTGTTTCCCATCTGTGCAAGGCAATCTGATTAGATAACATGCTGTAAGGCTTGCAAAACAGTCTTCAAACTAAAACATTCAACAGAAAATGCTTTGGTGGCATCTACAGGAAACTGTGATTTGAATGATGTATCAATCATCAAAGTATTTGAACTGATAAAATAGATTAATGTGCAAATGAACAGGATGTTTTAATATGCAAATAACTCTAGAACTCTAGTTGCAGGAGCATGATTTTAATAGCACAAAGGTCAGGGGTTCAAACTGGAGAAGAAATATATAATGCACCTGTGTGATTAGTAATGCAGGAAAAAAGGACTGACATTGTACAGTGAACATCCAAATAAAACACAGATCTGATGAAAGGTCATATCCTTAATCTAGGAGACAGAAGAATAAACCTCCATCATGACTGGAAGTGAGCTCTTATTCTTTCTGCAGAATACTATATGGTAAGATTAGGGAGAGTCAGAATTAATCAAACCCAGTGTCTGTGAGGAAAATTTAATGAGATCACCATTCAAAAGGTTTTGGTTTGGGTTGTTTTCTCTTTTTTTTTTTTTTTGTTTTTGTTTGTTTGGTTGGTTGGTTTGTTTTGTGTTTTGGTTTTTGTTCTGTTTTGGTTTTATGGAGAAAACTGCAGATGGTATAAAAAATTCCTTTTTCTGACCTGGAAAAGTCAGAAATTAAAGTTTTCCCAAAGGAAACTTTAATATCAAATGCAAAGGAACTGATTCAATAGTTATTTAATTATACCAGTTATGTTCTAACTTTAATTAACTTTAATAGTTAAAATTAGTTAACATATTAAAGGCTTTAAGTATTCTAATTTTTGATGATTCTTAAATTTACTAATTTCTCAGCTCCTAAAATAAAGCCAAGGCATTTTTTTATCTTTTTGCTACTTCATAGATGATCAAAAGGAATAAGGGTGGATGTTGCATTAAAAAAGAGGGAAAAGCAGATGTATTCGTTAAGGGGAAAGATTTAAAGATAAATGACGTACTTCTTGTTCCACTGAAAACAGCAATATCCCCAAAAGAATCATAGAATCATTTAGGTTGGAAAATACTTTTAAGATCATGGAGTCCAACTGTAAACCTAACATGAGGTTCACCACTAAACCATGTCCCTAAGTCCATTCAGCCTTTTAAATACCTACAGGAATGGTGACCTAGTCACTTCCCTGTTTACTGTTCCCGTGCTTGATAACCAAAGTTAGACAAAAACATTTCATGATGTCTTCTTTGAACTTAGATTTAAATTAAAATAATATTTGGACTGTCTTTCCCTTCTCTTTTCTCTAAAGAATACCTAGGTCAGTTATTAACATTTTACAACATGCAAAGAGTTAAATGGGACATTAAGAGCATGGTATGAGAAGGAGAATTATATAGGTCTGTTCATCTGTGATTTTTTTTTTTTTTTTTGTTACTTCTGTACTACCATGGAATAAACAGGTCTTGGAAATTTTGGAAATTCTTCGTTAATGAGATTAATGGATTTGAGTGAGAAAATGAATTTTTAAAGTAGTCTTAATACATTGTGCTGCATAGCTCAGTATGGCTCTATATTGAACAAGATAGAGGTATTTCTGGTGAGAAAATACAAGAGGTTTGTATGCTTTTGTAAGCCACTTGGTAGTTAGTGTCACATGAAAAAAAAGCAAGTTTTCCACCGTATCAGCAATATCCCATAAGGTAAAGATTAGCTGAAGATGTCTGCTTGAACTAGAGCAAAAAATATTGTCATTTATCTGAATAGTTTGGTTGTGAGCTTGGTAGTTCTATTTAAATAAAAAATAATTTTTCTATTTTTTTCTGTATTCTAGAAAGCTGTAAATTGACCAGGAATGAGACTGGAAATCTTGATATTCAAAGGCTTGTATATATAGCAGGAATGTGAAGCTGAAATGAAGAAATATCAATTCTCTATTCCGAAATATCTGACTTGACTGAAGAATATGTATGAGACAAGTTGTCAGAAGAGCTGGTTTGCACATTCTTTTTTCATGTCTTCTTTTAAATGTCTTGGGGGAATCAGTGTTTAAATAGCTGGCTATACACCTTCAGCCTCAAAGAAATGTTTTCCCTGTGTTAGATAATGACTTTGAAAAGGTATCTCACCAAATGAACTCGTGTAGCAGGTTCTATCCTTCTGCGTCTTCTATGGCTTTGTTTTCTCCCTCCCTCCTCAGAAACACAAAAGTGATTTCCCTGTGTCATAAATTGTGGTATAGGTTTTTTGATCCCTAAGCTGAGTGAATAAAATCATGCTGTTAATTGCTTATTCAGCTTCATGTATAATTTATCCAGAAATTCTTATGCATTTTTCTGATTGGACGTGTGTGATCTCAGTGGGTATCCCAGTGGATGAGACCTTTTCAGTTCAGTTCCGACCTAAGTATTCTTTCCGATCTGAGTGTAACTAGGAACTACATAAATGTAAGTCATTTTACTGTGAGTGTCTGAACAACTATTTGAATTGAAAGATTTTCTCTTCAGTCTTGTCCCTGCATGCATTTTTTTGGAAATAAGGATTGTAAACCAATATATCATTGTCTCTTGTTAACATCATCTAAAGATCACTAATAATACCAAGATTTACCAAGACATTTACAATCTCTCAGCAGCAACAAACATCTGAAATTTCAAAAAAATGTCCTACCAGGAAATAGGTTTCTTCCTTTCATAATTAGAAGTTTCTTCATTATTTTTTTCCCTTACAAAAAAAAAAAAAGAAAAAGGAACAGCTTGCCTCAGAACAATTTATGCCCTATACACAGAAGTGTTGAGATTCAAAGATTTTCCAGTAAGATGCACCTAATCAATTTCAGCAGGATAAGCATGATGTGGACCACTTGGAAAACAGAACACTTTGGAAGCTAATTACTGGTGACTTTATTGTGTAAATCTTTCTCAAGAAAATTTCTTACAGGGATTAAAGGGTTTTAAGAGCTGAACAGCATTGACTGGTTGCTTTATTGGCCTTTTAAACCCCTGAGAGATTTGCTCGCATTCTGCTAGGGTAAAAAACTTAAATAAATAATAATGCGCAGAAACAGGAAAGCAAAAACAAGGCAAGGAGATATGCATAATATGTGAAACAAAAATACAATCACGAATTGAAATGGAGCAGGATTCCCCTAGTGCCTGCCAAATTTGTTTTCAGTTTAAGTGAGATTTGCTTTTTACGCTCTTGCTATAATTTACTTAAGCAGACATACAAATCGAAACAATAAATACCTCTGTGCCTGCTGTGCATTAGGCATGGATTTTGGAAATAAATATCTTTTGTTAATGATATGCAAGGTCAGACATATCCTGGGGACAAAGGGGATCAGGCTTAGAAATGGAGCATTTTAGAGATGCATCAGTTTGTATGTATGCATGTTTATGTATGTAGAAACCAACCTTGGAAAGTCTGCATGCAGAAATAAGATTTTGCTGTTATTTTCTTGTTTAAATTAAGCTTCCTTTTCAATTTATTATTTAATACACACAAATTACTCATTTAGTAACTGGAAAAGGTAGGATGGTGAAGAAGTGATTTGATTTCATAAAGTTCTCGGCAATGTCTCATTTATTTTTTGTTTGGCTTCCAGAGCAATTGGAGGTCTGGGTTATCTACAGCACATTTTACTTATTTCTTGGCTATAACTTCTGCTCAGTCCTCCACTGCATCTAGAGTTATCAAAGAAATCATGGGAGCAAAAATATTCCATTTTTTTTGAAATTACTTTTTTTTGTTTCTTCTGTATAATATGTGCAGAAGTACCCATTTTGTACAACTACTAACTAGCATACAACTAGTATTTTTTAATATATATTAAAGGAAGTGATATCCATGTCAACTGCAAATTACTTTGATTTAAATAAGCAAACTCTTCAATTTCTTTTTAACTTACTTTAGCAGCAAATTCTCTTGAGAGATATTAAATAGTAATTACTACATACGTTCTTATCCTGTCATAACATTATGAAAAGAAAATGCATTTCACTGTCTGGCTTGATGTATTTTTTTAATGGCTTCAAGGGCTATGTTTCATACTTTATTCACATTGATTATTATCTCCTACTGAAAATCCTAATTTCAAATGGAACACCTTATTGAATGAATTACTAAGCAATCTAAGAAGAAAGGTATTACAATGATGTTGACAGTAAATATTGCTAAAAAGATGTTTTACTATTTTTCCCGAAAATCCAGGGTTTTTTTCTAAATGTTTTCAGCATAACTTTATATATAGGCATGCAAGGTGTTACACAGAATCACAGAGTCGTATAATCACCTAGGTTGGAAAAGAAGCTTAAGATCACATCCAATTGTATACCTAGCACTGCCAAGTCCACTGCTAAACCTTGTCCTTATATGCCACATCTATACATGTTTTAAGTACATCCAGGGATTGTGATTCAACCATCTTAACCTAATAGGCTTCATTTATTTGCAATAAGAATGACCCATAATATAAGATTACCTTCAGAGATAAATACAATTCTTAGTAGAATTGTAGAGCAGAAGTCATGTTTTTCCAGTAACAAAGGTAATTCATGATTTCCTGTTATATGATTCTTTTTTCCCGTTCTTACATTTGGTCAAGTCATAACTCTTCAGCTGAATTTTTCAGGTCTTTAATTTCACACTTGATGTTTGCCCTACCTACTGAGTAGGAGGTGATGAAGTGGAAGAAGATTGGGAAAATGTCAGCCTAAGGGGAAGTACAAATCAACAAACCAGTTGTTTCAAGTTTAAGAAAACAAAAAAAAGAAACAAGCAAACAAACAAAAAGTCTCCCACCCCCAAAAAAACCCATAGAACCAAAAAAAACCCACAAAGAGTAAACAATAAACAAATCAAAACCAAACCAAACCTAAACTAAACCAAAACAAACTCAACCCAAACCAAGCAAAAACCACACAAACAGTAAATGAATTCTATAATTGCCATGTGTCTGCTGACAGCAAACATCTGCAGAGCAGCCAAGATACATGTTACTCTGAAGAATTTTGTCAGCTCAGAAACATTTTACCTATCATGAGTAATACCCTCTAGTATCTAGTTAGACAGGTGGCTTGTACTATGTAGCTAAAATCCGATACTAGTTATTATTTCTTATTTCTTAATTTAAAGTTAAAACTTTAGATCCTACCAAAGAATAATTGTAAGACTATCAAGATAGTTTTAAGAGATCACAAGAAAACACGGCACATCCTAAAATAGGTTGGGAAAAAGTATTCCTAAGGTT
>JANHGB010004575.1:2679-21837 GCA_026283785.1 Coracopsis vasa
GACAGAGACGAGGGTGGGTAGGATACATGCAGCCAGAGAAATACAGAAAGATTAACTTGAACCAGGCCTCTCTTCAGACAAGAAGATGAAAAAGGTGATGTCTTCTGGGTAGAAAAATCTGAAGTATTGAGGGAGCATAGATATTGTAAGATTACATAACTTAAACTTTTGATTATATGAACAAATAAGCACAAATGCAAATTAAAAAAAAAAAAAGAACAAAGGTGTAAAGGATTTCATTATCCAAGGAAATACTAAGGCACAAGCAGAATAAATGTGGATTTAGTGAAAGTTTCATATCAGAAAGTACATCTCATTAAATTACTCCTGATCTCATTTCTATTCAGGAGTGTCTACCATTACTCCTTCTGTTCTTAAAAGCAAACACAGCAGTTTTTTTAACATAAGCTAACATTACCTATATTATTCTGAGAGAAATGAACAATTATTCCTTAACATGTGAGAAATATTTCGTACTTCTCCAAACATCTTATTCAAACTCATATGCACAAGTAATTTAAAGGCACAAAAATAAAAGCAAAGATCTAAGCATAATAATGCATCTTTAAATTCAGGGGCTGTCCATAGAACAAGTCAAAAACTGTGAGTCAGTTACAGACAAGATGCCTAATGCATAATTTCTTATATAATGGTGATGGTGCCATTTGTTCTGAACTTCACAGTCTCCTCCTTATCCTGGCCAGACCTTTAATAAGAGGAAGTTAAGCTATCAGGGGAGACATAGAGAATATGTAATGCATATACAGAACAAGTTTATGGATGTATTTTGGGATAAAGCACTTTATAGAATGTCTGTCATGATCTTTCTATTTAGGAGTATCCAGCATTATCCTCCTCTTTTTTTCAGTGAACATACACTTCTGGTTAGGCTGCAGATGAACCTGTCCTCAGATATGTCTGCTTAGTGTGTAAGAATATGATAACTTTGCATGAATTAAAAAAGAAGATCGAAATCTAGCAGATAATCCGATGAAAAAAGAATTCTTTTTATGATTTCCTTTCTCAACATTTCTTAGTAGAATATCTACCTATGAATCTCTTTCTCCATTTAAATATGGATTTATGGCATTTCTCTATCCTTTCTCTGAAAACAATCGTATTTAAGCCCATCTTTGTACAAAAATGTAGCTTATCCAATCTATAAAAACAAATAAATGTAGCTTTGCATAGCTTGTAAATGGACGAAAATTAATTCCCACAAACCAAAATAGATTAACACAGAGCAGTCATATTCTGATGTGGGTAAAAATATAGTTAATCAAAATGCATACACTAATAAAAATAAAAATAAATATTTACATTTAATCAGAGAATTATTTGTAAGTATCATTTAGAAGATGAATTTTTCACTAGAAATTATTTAATGGTCAGTGGTACCTGAATATATCCTAACTATTTAGCTACTTATTCAGAAATGTAATGTACTTCTACTCCTTAAGCACTTGTTAAAGAAAGCATGGTGAGTGTGTAATGACGAGTACAGGCCAGAGTACACAAAAGAGAAAATAGGCAGACTTCTCAGCAAGAGACATGAGGCTTGTAGTTGTGTGAACACAGTGTCAGCCAGGTGTATGACAACTTTCTGTGCTCAGAAAGAAATTTTCATCTATGATTTGTGTAACTAGAAGCTGAAGTAATTGCTTGCATTTATATGCAGTGACTTTGAAAATATTGTGTTCACTTAAAAATAGGTTTCTGACTATCAGTACAGCAGTAGCACTAAGTCTTTTTCAGCTCTTCTTGAAAGTATTGTTCTGATTTCAGTGGCCACACACTGCTAAATTACTCACTTCACTTGCAGTGGAGGGTACTCTTAATTCAGTCTGTGTATTAAAGTAAGAGCAAATTACATTTTTGTATTCCTACTGAGAAAAATATATACTTTCTGGTCTGTGTACTGTATGCAGAAAAAGAAAAACCTTCTGTTTTTCTATTCCTTCATGTGAAATATATATATATTTATATGTGTATAGTTCCAGTTAAATAATGTCTTTCAAAAGAGGTTTTTTATGACCAGTTTATTAGCTTATTATTTTTAGCACATGTAAACAATGACATGAATTTTCTTCTTAGAGGAAGACTGAAATAAGAAATCAGATTAGCAGAATTCCTACTTTCATTCATGGGAATAGATTCTTAGCTTTACAAATTAATTTTCAACACTAACATCATCAGCTGGAACCCAAAAACAGTGACTTAACACTACAGAAGTGTTCCTTTAGGACTGAATTTCTCCACTTCCATCTTGTCTAGGCTTTTAATTACTTAGAGCACAAGGCTTTTAGGTCCAGATTCTTCTTTTGGCAGTTTTGACAATCTGTACCCAAAACCAACCTACTTGGAAGAGCCTAAAATTGTTATTAAATATCCTTCTTGTCTTCAGAGCATGGTATGCTGCCATACTCTTACTGCACCTTTGCGGCACCTTCCTTAAAAAAATGGAATTCTGTGGCAAAAAGTGGGTATATAATAATGTTGAGGCTATCTTTCCTCTCTTTAATGAAATGTACTGATTTACTGATGTAAGCAGGCAAGCATGTACAATTTTGAAACTGTTGTGAAACATGTTGTTTACTAAAATGCAGAATTGAGGCTTAAAAAGGGATCTAGACAGAATCTGGGGCATCACACAAGTACCGGAGCGCTGGGACACTGGTGTGACTGTCTACAAACACAAAATACGTGCAGTTTAAAAACCATCAATGCAGAAAACAATGAAATCTAAGCAGTCATAGAAAATAAAAATATGTTTTCTTAGCAAGCTGGTCCTACATTCAAAATATTTTCAACATACCTAAAAGTAAGATGGGAACAGTAGCACATACAGATCTTCCTACAGAAGGCAGCTTTTGGGCAATCAATTTAACGTTAACTGTTGTTCAAATGCAGTGTCAAAAAAGGTTCATGCAATCTTCAGAGGTATAAATCAAAGACTAAGAGTGAAAAGTCAAGTTCACCTTTGCACAGCACTGATAACACTGATACGAAAGTGCTAAATGTAGTTCTGTTGTCTAAACCTGGAAGTGGAGAAGGGAAAGAAAGAAGAATTTCAGAGAGAAATTCTGCAGAGAGAACTGCTCAAGTGCTAGAAAAATCCTTCATAGAGAACTCAATGTATTTGACTTCTCTGAAGAGAGTTACATTAGAGTAAGTGCCTTTATGGTGGGTATGGATACTAGATGCAGGAGCACTCTTGAATGCAGAAAGGCATTACAAGAACTGATTTCAAGGAAGCTGAAGAAAAAGTAATAGAAATGGGACACAGAAGGAGTTATTATTTGTATTTTCAGTGGTGTCTAGGAATCCTAGTCATGGAACAAAACAAAAAGATTTTAGCTTTGTTTTTCTTTTTTGGCTTAAAGTACTTTCAGTTATAGCATTGAGCAAATGCTAACAGCTGAATGTAAACAACTTTGTAAAGTATAATGACTGGCAATTTATGAAAGGCTATCTCAGATTAACCAAGATTAAAAATCTGAGATGTCTGGTTTAAAATCATATAAATTTAACTTCATGGTTGTGCAGTGGCCAGAGTTTAGTTGGCATCAGTTAAATTCAAATAATACCTCCCAGCATGTGATTAACAGACTAGCATTTACATTTGCTTTTGCTTTGCAGGAATTATTAAAAACCAGCTAAACCAAATGATCAATAGGCCATCCATCTTCTTCCCTTGCCCTCTTACTTTTGTCTCAAATCCTAGCTTAAAGCTACAGCTCTTCCTGATTGGTTGATGCAGGCAGTTTATAGGTCTGCCATAGCACATGTGAGGTCATAAGAGAATGCAAGTGTCACTAAATTCAAGCATCTCCGTATCTGACCTCTAACTATTGGTGTATGTTAAAAGTATAAATGAGCACAGGAAATGAGTGTTCTAGCCTTGCGTGCTTTATTTTTTTAACTTACAAGCCAGCATTGCTCAGATGGTTTTCATAAGCGATATTTTTACCAAAGAAAATTGCAAAGTCTGCAGAGTTCAAAATAGAAATGATTTTTGCAAAGTAACACACAAGCACATATATAGATTTATAAATGTAAGTTAAAAAACACTGGGAACAATTCAGCCATGTAAGATGAGAGGAAAATTCTGAGCAGTCAATAATACAACATTATCAAGAGAACTGTAGCTAACATTGGGTCAGGAACTAAAACGTGAAAAAAATGTGTTCTAAAAGGTGAGGAGATCACACCACTGTAATAACAGTCTGAATAGGTACAGAACTGCACTAGATTTAAAATGAGTGCTATATAAAATGATCTCCATAACCAGCATAACCAACCTGTGAACCCCAGAGATTAAAATTGCAGTTTAGGAAGTAGGTTATAGGTAATGTATGAAAAGTACTACTTCAGAAAATCTACAACCTAAGGTTTTGTCAACAACTATAAACTGAAAATGAATGTGTGATGTGATCGTATATGAGCAGAAAGAGTGGGTAAGACAGTCCGGCTTGATTGATTCATGTTAGTGGTTCAAATGGCTTTCATAGTCACACTTGGTTTCTGGACTAATCAAGGATAATGGTGACAAATTAATTTACCTTCATTTTGTTATAAAATGTTTCTGTATTAGTCACTATTCTAGGTGACTCTACAGTACTATTTTTATAGTGACAATTGTGCTGATACCTCACACTTTCTGTCTTGAGGTATTACAGATGTAATTTAATTGTCTTTTTATGCATACAGTTGAGATGGATCCAAGTTGAAAGAAATAGCTTACAATAATTTAAAATTCAATCGCACATTAAATGAGCTTCTGTTTTCAAAGATTTGATCAAATACTCATTCATTTTCAATAGTTTATTGTAAGATTTAGTCAGTCTGAAGTAGAGATATTATGTTTGATTTTTCCTTTTGTTATGCTTTCCTCTAGATATTCTCAAGATCTTTCTGAAGATCTTTTCTAAGTAAAGCAATTCAACTTAATATGACAGAAATGAAAAAAAAACTTCTCAAATAGACTATAATGAAACATCAGATCTGATATGAAACATGACCTCAGCTGAGGGCTGATTGGTGTTATAAAATACCTGACTGACATTTCTAGCCAAGATTTTCTTATGCCAGAATGATTGCTCATCACGATTAAGCAGTGCAATCAGATTGAACACCTTGTTCACCAGTGATTTCTATAAAAGTAAGATTACACCCTGACACCTGCACCCTCAAATAATGAGGCTGAATTATTTCTCTGTACCCATCTCAGAAAGAAGCTTGAGATCTCCCAGTATTCACCATTCTCTAACCTAAAGTTAGGTACAAATGACACATACAGGGTAAGAAGGAAGCTCTGGTGACCTGTTGCTGGTGCCGTTGCATGGTGGTTTTGTTGTAATGACATACTACCAGACCTACTGGAAGCAATTTAGTTCTTTGCAAAAGCCAGCTGAGAATTAATTGTCCTTCAGAGTCCCAAAGGGAGCCTGTTCCTTGCCCAGGGTGATGTTACTAACAGCCTTAATGGCATTATTGCTACATCAGCCGCAAACATAATCTGTACATGCCGACATTTGGCTAGGGCAGATGTTTTCTTTCCATTTGTGAATGCTACAGTATACCATTACAGGGTGAAGGAAATGCATTGTTTCCACTTCCCATGCTAATCAATCAAATGGAAAAGAAAAAAAATCTTATTCTTTGGAAATAATATATAAAAAGCGTGATATTGGCACTGAAAATTGTCATCCAGCAGCTCTTAGGTCATCATGAGTGGAGGTAGGCATGGACTACACAATGGAATAGTATCAGTGTATCAGTGTCAGAAGTAAGAAAGAAAAATAAAAAGAAAATTCACTGGTTGAAATGCAAAAAAATAGCATTCATTGATTTAGAAGTCATCCCATTTATAGTTCAGCAGTGGCTCATGAAATTAGAATAGCTTTGTGCTGGGGTAACTCAATTTAGAAGGTCTTCTCCAGTGAAGAAGATTGAGTCCTTCAGGTATTGCCTTGTTCCTAAGAAAAACCTTTTCCTCAGATAACACCATAGAAGTGTGAATGTAAAATTACTGCTACTGAGAGCATATGAAGATCAACAGGTTCTAGATTCCTTTGGATAATCTGGGCTATTCCTAATACAGCCTGGTACAAAGACTGAAAGATCAACAGCTGGATAGATATGGTATAACCCATACCAAAACCTAACTTTATTTTTGAAAATAAATCTTTGCATAGTTTTAATTCTCAGCTAATTAAGGCAGGATCAGAGCTGCTTGAAAGAGAAACTTTTACACCTTTACAGCGAGGTGTAGAGGCTGATGGAGAGCCTGGGAGATTCACAGGCCAGAGATATCGTAAAGGAGAGCAAAGGGATTAGGATTGCTCAAATGCATGGGGGTATATAGAGAGAATGAATTTCAGAAAAGAAAAAAAGAAAAGCTCTTTTGATTTTCTTTTAATAGCTGAGTGTTTTAATGAGCTACAAACATGAAAATCAGTTGGAACCAACTAAAATTATTCTGTGATATGCATATTGTTAGAGGCAACACTGTTGTAATCTGAATGAAGTCTGTATGCAGGTGAGATTTGCTGGAATGTGCAGGTGGTGCCTATGGAGAATCACAGCCCAGCTGTCCTCTTTCTCTGCACCCAGTATCTCCATACTTAATAGCATGTAGAACTGGGAGCAATGCTGCTTTTTAGGGTGTATTTGCAGTTGCAAAGAGGTATGAAATAATTACGATATTTTTTGGTTATTTTTAAAACAGTTTGTAGGATGCTTCCTTTTAAATACACTTATATGTTCAAAACTAAAATTAGCCTGCATTAATTTTTACAATACATTAATGAATGTACTGTTTCACCCAATAAAAAATAAAATTTCTTTAAAAAACTTTGTAAAAATGTCATTTAATGCTTTCATAATCAAACTAATAGGGAGAATTTAGCAGAAATATTTTGAATCTTCAAAAACATGCATATCTTGTTCACACGCAGTGATTTCTTCATATTTTCTCATGTATTTGAATTAATTGATTTTTTTCTCAAGATGCTGTAATCATCCATTAACATGAGAGGTTCTGAGCTTTGTCTCATTATTTTTATAGGAAAAATGTGAATTATCTCTTTTTCCAAAAGAGAATAAATCCGTAAATAGTGTTTTCGTTGTTGCTTACCCTGTGGGTATGTAATAATGACTATAAAGCATTGCAAAATACTTAATGAAATGTAGGGAAAAAAATGTTTCTGAGGCAAAATAGGCACTCACTGATAACAATAGGTAATAACATATACAATTAAACAAAGAGCTGTAAAATAAACTTCATGAACCTGCAGGCTAGAAAAAAATTAAGATCTAAAGATGGCAATTTACCTAATAATTCAAATAGCAAGGTTGAATAAGGGAGGAATTAGTAATGGTTGCCCACCTCCCATTCCTATGCTATTATCACAGCTGGGTGTTCCAGTAGTGAATGATGTGACATCTACATAAAAGCAGCCTAGTAGTCTTTTACCACTGGGTACTAAAGGAAAGAACACGGGGAAGGTGCATCTCATCTGGCCCCTGACTCCCTGCAGGTAATTTGCTTTTGCCCTCTGACAGAGTTCAGTCCTTTAATAATACAGGCAAACATTGTGTGAACACCTCAAGTAGTGCAAAGACGGGAAGAATTACTCTAAATTTAAAAGCCACTCTGACACTAATGGCCAATTCAACAGCACAGAAGGAGACGCCCTTCCTCCTTCTAATCACGCCTGAACTACTTGGCTTCATTGTTTTATTCATGCGCTTACCTAGGAATTTCCATCCTGTGTTATTTGATTGTGTTCGTGTATAATGCTTGACCTGGGAAATGCAGTTAGCCTTGGAGCAGCAAGAAAATTCCTTTCAGGACTTCCTTCGGTAGGATCTCATCTCTGCTGAAATCAATGACAAAATGCTATTGGTTTCAGTGTAGTTCGAAGCCCACCTTAGTTTTGTGTACATATGTGTTTGTGTGTGTTCAATCCAAACAGATAAAACAAGTCCTACTTTTTAGTCAAAGGATAGCTGGATTTTCCATAGAAATAAAGATTTGGTAATTCAGCCTAGAGGGGAACTAACTCAAAGTGCTTAAATGACAGGAATCTGCTAACAGCTGCCACCCATTAGAGCATCATTTCTGACACACCCAAATTCATGATTCATTCTCTCCTTTTTATGATGCTCTTTTAGACTACGCTCTGCAGCGCAAAACTACCATACTTCAGTTTCTAAGTGCTATCTGCTGCCTCTTATGCCACAGCATAGTACTTTTTCAGCGATGGCTCTACAGCTGTTTTGTCCTTAAGGTGACTGTTCAGGAGGGCACAACATAATTTCCAATCTGTTTTTAGAGAACATGTATAACTATGTGTGTGTCTACATAGTTAACAGTGTTCATGTCATACAATTTGAGCAGCACTGGAGATTTTCTGTTCTGGTGGGTTAAAACTGGAACTTATGTGCCTGCTTAATGCTATGTCCCACTGTTATATGCTGAATCTGGCCCTCGGAAGGCGGGAGAATATAACTACTCTCCACCTCTCAGACTTGGAGATGAAAAATTTACATTATTGACTGGATAGGTAATATTTAAAAAAAAAACCAAACACAAACAAGCAAAAAAAGCAAAACCAACAAAACAAACAGGAAAACCCCACAAAACCCAAACAAATGAATGCACAGACAAAACCAGCAAAATTCCCTAAAGGTAAAAGGAAAGAAAGCATGAAATCTAGAAGCAAAAGCTGTGTATGGCACTTATTTTCAAGATTAGTGATGCCTTTTTTTTTTTTCCTTAAGAGGAAGGACATAAGGATGTAGTTTTTCTTTTTCTCTTAAAAAAACAAAGTATTGAAGAACATGCTTGGTATTGTAATTTTTTCTTGGCACTGTTTCCAAATCTTCCTAGAGATCTGTACCTGCATTGCTTGTCATTTTGTCTTGAATTACCATGTTTTGAGCTGATGAAATCTGAACAATCTCTCATGTCTCTTTTGAAATAATTGAATAAGCATGGAAACTCTTTTTCAAAGAACAAAGTTCTTCAGACTCCAAGGAGAGCAGCCTGAGCTTGTGTGTGTTTTTTCTCTTCTGCAGTAGCTAGTAGCTGTCCAGAGAGATGACCCAGGCACCTTGGGTATTCAAAGCCACCTTATAAAACTGCTACCCACTGCAGAAACTGAACCCATCTTCCTTTTGGGGGTGATGGGAGGACGCTTTCCACTAGGTGGCACTGCTGAAATGCGTGAACTTTCACAATTCGGCAGTTTTGGTATTCAGATTTACTTTTCTAAAGAATTCTTTAGAAAAAGAACATTCCCCCCCCCAACTAAATGCTTGGTTCAGATGTCACAGATGAAAAGATGCATACATCTATGCAGAGGTTACCTTGAAAAAATACTCTGAAAGAGAAATAGAATAATGGGACCTCTATTAAATTTTAAATCTGAGGGGGTTTTGGATACATCCTTTTTAATAATAGTTTATTTAAGGCCTGCTGACCTCGACTTGAAGTCACATGTCACTCTTGCCAGATTACTGGCGCTGAATAAATTCTGTCTTAAAGATTCTCTTTGGTGTGCTTAGAACCTCAGTGGGCAGAGGAAGACCAAACTAAGGGGCTTAGTTATCCCCTTAGAAGTCCCCTGTGTTGTAGATGAGAAATTGAAGGAAAATGAATATTTGCTTGTGTTTCCAAGTGTGGATCTTGAGTTCTGCTTCACTTATAAGTCTCAACTGGTTATCTCCAGTGTATCACTGTAGATTCAGTATGAATCAATAAATGAAACATTTGTGACCTGCTCTGCCCTCTGCATGTGAAATATATGGTGACAACTGAAAAACTTTATGTTTAGTTTAGAGATGATTTACTTTGCTTCCTTAAAGCAGGAGCAAGCTGTTCATCATAGCATTAGACTTCAATAATGGGTCTCTGACACTAACGAATTACTGGGTGGCAATACTCTATAGTATGGTATTACTCAGAAAAACTTGACTTCTGTGTGTAACTGATTCATCATTTAACACTTGAATAGGATGACAAGAACCATATTTAGGCTTTCAAACTAACACAAAATGAGAAATAATTTTTCACATTTTCTTTTCAGTGAAAAGAAATCTTGAGCTTGTGAATAGTGGTCACTTGCTAGACCTGTACTAACAAGTACTCATTGGCATATCCAAGCAGTGCTTAATCACTTTTTCAAAAGTTCAGAAAAGTTGCTGTGGTTTATTTGGTGATACCTCACACTTTGCTGAAGTCTCCAGGGCTTGCTGACATTACTGACTCTTTGTGAATGAGGCCTTTTTTTATTTTCCCTTCATTTGTTTAGCTCTTTACCTAATTGATTTTCTGTGCTAATACACTAAAGGTCTGAAGAAGGCAGAGCCTCAGGTGTGACAGATGAAATAAGGTGCTTTTAGTCATTGCTTTTATCTTCCATGTCTAATGTGTTGGTTACAGCTGTGCAGTTTAACAGTAAAATCAATACATCATTTGCTGCCTCTACCCCAAAGAATTTGGAAGCCTGTTGGTATTTTAACTATTAGGTTTCCCCTGAAAGGCCTCCCTTCCCCTGCTCCCCACCACCATATCCCTCCTGAAATCCAATATTGTAAGGACATAAGATTGCCTTCTGTCTCCTAGTATTTGTGAATGCATGTAAATTCAGTCATCATTTACCCTAATGAAAGTTACCTAAACTGCCTTCTTGGAAGTTGCAACTTTTAGTTGATCTATTAACTTTGCACTTGCCTATAGTCTAAATGATATTCAGGGCATATTTATGGTAACATTTTGAAAATGCAGTTCATGAACATGGAAAATATGAAGGACAAATAGGGCAATTATTTGCATGACAATGAATGAACAAAACTCATGGTCCCGTATGCTGTCCTGGTTTACTGATGCAGGCACAGAATTAGTGCTGTATAACTACTTTTGTTTTTTTTTTTTTTTTAAATAAGCATATTTTGACCTCAAAAAATGACAGGAAATGCCAAGAAAATAGGGTTCTGTAAAGAAAATGCTAAGTGGTGGCTTTCAAATGAGCTGTAGAGTCATAAATAAATTTAATTCCTTGTCATGTGGTATATGTTGTAATATTTCCTCCTTATCTCCTGAATGTGTTTTAGTTTGTGTGAACTTAGTCCTTGCCACATTGGTGCAGTGTCATTTATGTCTTATTTTCCTGTAACTGACGTTGCTTCTGTGATCTATCACACTGCTATACTTATTGCCATTTACTAAGGAAACCCTCAAACACAAAAATTGCCCTCTAAATGACATGATTACCTTATTATTGATTTATTTTGTGGTTTGCTGTAAGTGTTCTCAGTGTTTAGACACTGAGAGATCTGTGTGAAACAAATAACAGGTTCCTGCCCAGAAAGGATGTGCAGAACAGCACAGTGCTGCAAAGAGCTCAATCATTCCATTGCAGTGCTGTGCACCTTCACCTAATCTGAATTTTGACTCTTCCTGCTCTCGTCATGGCCTGCACCAGGACTGATCACATGATGAATTTGTTCTGTGACTGAATTTTGAGATTTTTTTAAGAATTTATCTGAACGAAATAATAATATCAGAAGGACTCATCAATTCAATGTTAAAAGATAATTACTTGCTATTATGCAGGCTGCTATTACCTGCTACAACTAGGATTGACCAAATTATTGTGCTTTACAAAAGCAGCAGCCTGAATGATCATCCCAGTAATGAAACACATGAAAAAAGTTTCTGGTTCAGAATAACATGAATTTTCTTTGATTTTTCTCTCTACATTTATTCTCTAGACACACTCTAAACTGACATAATCAAGTATTAAAAGTAACAGTTTGAATAGCACTTCCAGCATAGCTGAATCCAACAAAATTATATTTATTACTGCTGTTGAGATATCACAAACAATATCCTGGGTAACCTCCAAATGTACATGAAGATTGCATGCTTGTATTGAGGAGATCTTTTCAGATGTAGCAGAATTATTTTGAGACTTCTACTACTGGGCATATGTTCAGTTTAGGAGATTGAAGTTTTATAGTAAATCAAATTGTTACAACTTTATTAGTGGCAAACCATTACTTGAATAAACAACACTCCCTCAGATTTTTGACTGTTACTAATCGCAATTCAAATTTACACCAGTTTCCAGCAAAGTGTGTCTTTACCTCTAGTGTAGCTAAAAGATTTTGTGGTAGATTTCTAAGGCAAAAAAGTATTGTCATGGTCAAATTGACCTTCCATATAACACAGTATAATTTTACCAGCTGTTTCAGAACCAAGTTCCTAACTTTTTGCTGTCTTAGAAGATAACTCTCAGAAAGATACTCTGTCTCAATAAAATGATTAGCACACTGGAGAGTCACAGCCTTCAGAAATTGTGCCAATTCTTAATTGCCTTAAAGTTTAAAAAGTGAACATGGATGATATTGGCTTCCAGTCATTAGAGTTTATTGCGCCTTTATTTACTACTCTAAATAGAACCCTTGTCTAATTTCTATGCCTCTTTCAAGTATTCATGGATACTGATTGACCCATTTCCTCTTTTAGATAGAAAATAGACTCCAAGCTGCAGAATAATTTTATATAGACATAGAATTGTTTTCAGAATATTAACATGCTTTTCAACCTGTGGGCAGCAGATCTGGATATGCTGTCCAATCAGTCTCATCAGTTAATAATCTCATTAAAACCAACAATACTGACATTCGCTTTGATTTGATTTGCTCCTTTGCTTAGTACACCAGCATGGGAAATCAGATGCATTTTGATACTCACTGTGATACCTAAACGCTTTCTAAAGTGACTGCTTTCAGAAATAATCCATAAAAAATTCAGTGAAAGTCTGTGATCATATTTTGATTTTTGATCATTTATGATTTTTTAGCATAACCAATCCAGCTGAGCTTGGATTGGTTATGCTAAATTCAGTACTGAGAACTTCGATGCTAGACATCTTTACAAACGTGTTTTTAAATGCAACACCTTTGTATGATTTGGAGGGGGTGATGGTGTTTTTTAAACCTGCTGTGGAACTTCTTGAATCTAAGATGCCCACAGGAAGGTCTATCACATCATTTTCAACTGGTGTGTCAAGAATTAGAGAGATCAGAGTTCATTGTAGCCCATCAAAGAGTCAGGGCATTTTATGATGTCTTGATGATGCTCTCCTGTTGTAGACATTATGTCCTATTTTTCAGGCTTTGCTGCCCAGCTAAAGAACCTTGCCATATGGATGTTTTGGCTGCTTTTGTACCAAGATGGCCTTTCCCTCTCAGAGTACATTATTCCACTATTAGTGATCCTTTTCTGCCTGAGAGTAGGAAAGTTGCTGACAATTATGGTAGAGAGTAGATGCTTGGTTCCTTGAAGCCAGACACAAAGGAAAAACAGCTATCTGTGACTTCAGAGACTATCTTTAGATTATACAGGAACTAATCTTCTCTGCATGGGGATACATAGTAAATAAGATGCACCTTTCGAGAGCCCTGTGCTATAAAGTAATACATCCATACAGTTCTTAAGAAAAAAAAAAAAAAGAGAGCTTGTTATTTTTAGATATAGAAGGCTATAGTACAAAGTTAAGCCTCAGGTAATATATCGCAATTACCTTTTCATTTGATTCTTACCAAAATTATACTTTTTAAATGTTTCTATGGAGAATTTATAGCATATTTAAACCTGCATAACAGCCCTGTTCAGTTGGCCACTGTCAGGGCACCATAGGGGCTGAGGGCTTCTGGTGGGGGGGCACCAGTAATGGCTGGTCCCACTGACGCAGCCAGTCCTGGGTGTTGTTAGTGGAACACAGCATCTGTGCTGTAAGCAGATCACACACGAGCCTGTTGTGGCTCCCGCTGTGTATCTTACAGGGGCTCATACTTTCCGTGCTTGAATACCATAGTACAGACTCTGATGGTACTTGGCCCTAGTTTGTAAACACAAAACAAATGAAAGTGTGATTTGCCATGTTTATTCACAGGTGTCTTTACCACTTTGCAGTAGATGTTGAGAGTAAAGAGTGAAGTCACATGGTTTCTGGCTCTATCTGCTTAGCAAAAAAAAACCTCCAACCAACCAAAAATGCATGCTGAAGAAAAGCAGCATTAAAAAAGAAAAAAAAAAAAAAAAAATGGTCCTGTGTATGGATGCTTCACCAGTCTGTGTGTAAGAGAAAAGAACATTTTTGATGATTAACTGTATCACCATCAAAGAAAAGAAGTAAAGAACAACTTTAAATTTGGTCAACACAGTTACAGATAAAATTGAAGGTATTATGTTTGGGGTCTGATTCAGAAAAAGTGGTATTCTACTTTTTGTTTGTTTATGAGGCATCTTGGGCAGGGATGTTATTCTGTGCATTCCTTGGCTTCAAGTCAGGCTTGAGGTAATACACTGTTAGTGTTGTTTTGATACAGATTTTTAAAAGGAATATAATAAAGAAACATGTCAATTTACATGTCAATACAAACCCTTCCCTGCATACTTCACCCCCGAGCTCCCCAGTTAATCAGCTTCAGAGAGTAAAGATCAAGTTCCCCTTAAAATGCTGAGAGCATCTTCTGGGATGAAGAAAGTGTATGTTCTTAGAAGTCTGTGATACCATGGCTCATGAAGAAGGCTTCAAAACAGTCACACTCTGGGTTGCTGGGATTTTTTTATGCAGATGAAAACCAGAACCATTTTGCTGAAAACTTGTTTCGTGGACATACATTTGGTAACTGTTATTTAAGTTTATTTGGGGTTTGCAATCAGACCTTTTATTTTTATCTAATAAATAACTCTTGGACAAGGAAAACCATTGCAACCAGCTGGAGTTATGTGACTCCTTCTGCCAAGGCTGGCAGAACTCCCTGACATACCATACGATTTAGCTTCTCTGGGCCAGATGCTTCTTTTTGCTGCAAAATATGGAGGCGGTGTGAAGGGGTAGGGGAAAAGACAAGTGCAGAGATCAGTCTCACAAATGGGAAAGAGGGGTGGATGTTTCAGAAAACAGTTCTTCCTGATCCATCACACATACACAGAGTAAAAGGTGATTAACCCTCAGAACCGATGTGGAAAATTGTTGGTAGATGCAGGATTCATTCAGGCAGTACCTACTCTATAAAACATATTTGGATTACAGCTCAGTGGAATGCTATTGTGCCCTTTGCAAGTTCTTTTCTTCTCTTTTTGAGGGTTACTATTGCTTTTTATTCAATGACATTTGCTAAAGATGTGTTAATATCGATAAAAGCCAAGACTAGCATCCTCGCTTCTTTCTGAGCAAGCTCAGAAATGCACACTGAATGCCTGCTTGCTTTCCTTATGTGGCATGAATATTGCACTCTAGTTTTGCTATGGACCAAATACAGATGAAAAGGTAAAGTATGAGAGTGGCTTACGGTGTCTTACAGTGGCTTAACCCATACTGTACTTTTTAGGGTGTTCTTCTATGAGATGGAAATCTAAATGCTTATCTTTGGTTTTAAGCCAGTGGAGGGAAAAGTGATAAGGACAGTAGCTAAGCCACTGTTACTGCAATATGTGACTTGTAGTCATTTATACCTTTTTATCACACCTGGCCTTTACCAGACATTAAGACTTTGTGTTAAGCACTTTTTTTCCTTTGTCTGTAATGACATTAGAAGTATTAAGGGAAACAAAGAAATAAACCCTGGACTTCAGTATGCAAAGTTCCACAAGTAATCAAAGTGGAATATTATGCTTATCCTCTCAGACCCAAAATCAGAAATCTTTAGCTAGGCTTATCTTCTTTCCTGATTCCTGATTAATATTTACCACAGATGTGCCATAAATATATTTTCCACTATTTTCCCACAAAAATGAAAACAGATGACTTAAGCTGACATCAGAAATGTATGTCTTACTTCTTGAAGATCCTCTTTCATATTTTCAATAATTTAAACTTAATATAACTTATCAATCCATACTTCTTCCTTTTTCTTTTCTGAAAGCGCAGGCATTGGTCCTTTATATTCACTTCTTTGAAAATTTTTAATTCCAAACATGTATTCTCAAAATAAATAAATAAGAGCTTTTGGCCAAAAGACTTTTACCCCTGAGACGTCCCTCAGTGATCTAATTTGTCTTTCTTTGAAAACACACTCTTCATTCCAGACCCCATGGAGACAATTGCTTCCATACCATCCTCTGCAGCTCACAGAGAAGACAAAAAAGCAGAAAAAAGCAAAAAGGCTACTATGCACTTTTTTTTTTTAAATGTGAGAATATCCAAAACTTAGTAGTGTATTAAAAATTTGAGTGTTTGTCAAGGTTCAGCTAAATTCATTTTAAAAGCAAGTTGTTTGGAAACTTTGTTCAAAATATGATTTCGACTTCTAGTCCTTTTTTTTTTTTATTAAAAACTCTCCGTTCCATGTGTGTTTTTATTACTTGTTCAAACTGTGTAGAACAAGGAGAATTCATATCCTTGTGCTCCAGTTTCGATGCCAATCTTAAGCAAAGAGCTGTCTGTTCAACCCAGATCAAAGCTAAGATTTGCTGCATATCCTTTAGCCTGTGTACATATTTTTGACAGTGATTTTGTTTCTACAGCTTAGCAAATGACAGAATCATCTTTTTACTTTCTTTACCCATCTCCTCTCCAGGCTGAGATTTCACAAGAATATTTTGTTCAGTCATGTCCCTGATATCTCTGTGTCTTGCTTGTTTTCCCTGTGTGAACATTCAGGTGCTCAGTCTTCATTAGTGCAAATAATCGGGAAAAGGACATGTTAATCTCCAGTTTGTCAAAAGCAATTTTAAAATTGTCTGTTTAATTATAATACTCAGTTCACGCTGCTTTGGTTAATTAGATGTGTTAACAGAGGCAAAAAAACCCCAACATAGCAGAAGCCTAGCAATGTAACTGTGCAAACTGAGAACTGTGAACACTGAGCATTTTTTTTACATAATTCTGCATTTTATAAAAAGCTTATGCCATTTCTTTGTTGTTGAAATGCTTATCTCCTGTATAAAAAAAAATATTGCATGATTGGAAGTGTTCTTAAAAGAGAATTTTCTATTTGAATGATTAAGCTTTCTTATTTGGATGTAAGTATTCTTTTTTCACAATCTTACACCATGTGTGTACGTAATGAATGCTAAAGTCACTGTGTTCCAGAAATACAGTGTTTAGTTTTCTTTAGTTTAAAGAATGTTTAAGTGGAGCTGTGTTTAAAAATTTGAACAGCATGTGTGTTATTTCAGCTTGCAGCAAGCTCCTTGCACTCCAATGTACCAGTCAACTTTCCAAAGGAGGAGCCAGGATCAGATGATAATAAAAAGAAAAAGAGAAAAAAAAAAAAAGGGGGGAGAGGGGGAATAGGGGGAGTCTGAAAGAAATAAACTAGTGTTCCTCAACAAAAAGGAGCTCTGTGGGTTTCCCTCCTCTGCAGAGTACCACTTCAGTCAGTCCTTAATACACCCTTAACTGAAAATTCAGTTCCTGATGTCCAAGTTTCTCCTAGGTAATTAATGAGTGTCCTGCATCTGTGCTCCAGTAATAAAAGCCAAAGCCACTTAACTGGGACTTTCGAAAGACTGCTTACCTGAAGTATGTCAGAAACTTAAAAATAATTCCCATTTTGAAGTAAAAAAATAATAATTTATTTCAGTGGGGCCAGGTACTTGCTCTTCTTTTTAATTACATCTTCATGCTTATTTATGTGGAAGTTGCCTTCAACAGAGAACTAAATTTCAGTTCCATGTTTCCCATTAGGGTTGAAACAGAGTGCAAGGTAAGGTTTGTCATAATATACTAGGGGTGCTTTGACTTTTGTAATAATATGATATAAATTAAATACTCTTAGTAGGTTTGAGAGCAAAGAGTAATTGTGTTTGTGCAGCAATATTTCATAGCGATTTTTCATTTATTAACTTGTTTCATTGATTTGATAAATCAATATTAAGCCTATATGAGAGAACAAAAGACAATGAAATAGCCTAAATTGATATTTGCAAGTATAAAATTAACATGAAGTTCAAGGTTTATCAAGAAGTGATAATCTGGTTGAACTGAAAATGAAATACATACCAGAAATATTTATTCTATATTTTACGGTTAAAATGTTGTGATTATTAATGCTTTTATGTGTTTTTATACGTGTTGTAAGGTAAATAAATAAATAGAACATTAATTATCATAATTTTAGATGATAATTGTGATACCGTAGGGACAATACAAAATTTTGGTAATCTTTGACAATCAAGTATGAGAAATAAGTTTGTATCAGTCAGTGATGACAGCCTCCTGAAGAATGTGATATTTGTATTCTTCTCGTTCACAAGAACACATAACTAATATATTAGAACATGATATAATTAATTGAAAAGATCACAAACATTACTGCACTTTAGCTTTATTTTTCTTTCATTTCACTCTACTTCTACATATTTCTCAGTTCCATAATTCTAAGGATAACTATGATCTTAATAAATATCTTTATTTATACATATTTATCAAATCCCCCTCAGCCATCTCTTCCTTCAGGCTGAACAGTCTCGAGTCTCTAAGCCTCTATCTGTTTGTCAGATACATTAGTTCCTCACTCATATTTATGGCTCTTTGCTGGACCTGCTCCATCTTGTCCATGTCCTTCTGGTATTGGTACTCCAGGCTTGGACTCAACATTTCAGATGAGTCTTACTAGGATTGAGAAGAGAAGGAGGATCACCTCCCTCATCCTGCTGGCAGTGGCTTTCCTCATGCAGCCGAGGACACTCTTGAGCTTTTTTGCTGTGAGGGTGTGTTGCTGGCTTATGGTCAGCTTGCTGTCTACCAGGACGCCCAGGGTCTTTCTTTGCCGAGCTGCTCTCTGGACAGCTGGTCCCTAACATGTACAGGTGCATGGGTATGTTCCTCCCCAGGTGAAGAGCTTTGATTTTTGCCCTGTTAAAGATCGTGAGATGGCTCTCTACCCAGTTCTCCAGCCTGTTGAGCTCCTGAGCGTGACCATCTGACGTATCAACCGCTCCTCTCAGATATGTATCATCTGTAGATTTACTGAGGGTGAACTCTGTCCATGATCCAGGTCATTAATGAATATGTTAAACAGTACTGATCCCAATATCAACCCCTGGGGCATATTACTAGTCACTGGTCCCCAGCTGGACTTCGTGGCACTGGTCACAACCATTTGAGCCCAGCGGTACAGATGGTTTTC
>JANHGB010004575.1:23206-34144 GCA_026283785.1 Coracopsis vasa
CTTATCATTATTATTATTGGTGGTAGCAGTAGTGGTTTCTGTTATACCTTAGTTACTGGACTGTTCTTATCTCAACCGATGGGAGTTACATTCTTTCGATTCTCCTCCCCATCCCTTCGGGAGCTGGGGGAGGAAGTGGAGGAGTGAGCGAGCAGCTGCGTGGTTCTGGGTTGCTGACTGGGCTTAAACCACGACAGGGGTCAAGGCCTGTGATCATGCAGACTCAGCTGCAAAGGCATACAAAAAGTCTTCTGTCAGAAAGTTTTTAAAAATCCAAACAAACCAAATCTAAACTTCAGAATGCATCTATCTTTTCGACAATCCTAAAAGTTTTACTGAATGCCAGTATCTCATCATACAGTAATTATACCTGTAATAAAAGTATTATCATTGAATTTGTTGGGGTTTTTTTTCCTGCTCAGATTTATTTTTCAATGTGAAGCTTGCATTGTGGGGCTCCTGAGGGCTTATTTCCCTTAGAGGGTCTATTGGAGGAGCTTCCCTTTTTTTAGGTCTGCTTTCAACAACTTCCAGACTCAATCTATGACATTTTTCAAAATATAATCTGGAAATTAATTGTAGAGAAAGGTTCTTGTGCCTTCAGAAAGTGTTAGTAAGTGTGTGGGTGGTGTAATGTGGAAGATACACTGGTTGCTATACATAGGAATGAAGTATGCACAAGAATAAAAGGAGGGAATGTGATTAATGCTGCTGCCCACACTGTTCTGGATTTTAGATGGATTGTAATTAGTATGACCTCCATACTTTAAATGGTAATGTCTTGAGAATTCTGGAAGGTGTAACTTACTATTATTAGCATAATTAACTAAAAATTAACCCCTACCAATATTACCATTACATTGCCACTCTATTCTATACTCTCAGATATAGTTAGACACTCCCTCACTCAAATCAATACCTGCTGTTATAGCATAATGACATTTTTGTTCATGCATACACATCCCCACATTTAAAAATCCTAGAAAAGAGCAGGTATTTTGTAGTTTTGATGAAGCATCTGGGTTTTATCATTCAGAAGCCTGTGAAAAATAAGTACAAAATATGTGTTGAACTGAGATGGTGATTTCAACCAAAGAAAAAAAAAAAAAAAAGGAAAAGCAACAAAAAATCCTACCCAAATAAGCAGCACCTAGTGAGTAATAACTTCATTTCTGTATAGCTCAGGGGGGTTGCAACGGGAGTGTGAAAAGTTCATTATTATCAACCAGAAAAAAAGAGAGTGCTAAGAAGAAAGAATCATATTTCCTACTGGGATTTCACTCACACTACATGATTTGCATGAAGGGCGCCACATCAAACACATTGGGTGCCCTTTTTCAAATATTAATGTGAAACTTGTTTCAAGTTCTGTCTTGACTTTGTGCCACCTTGTATCAAAGGAAGTTAAAAGCAGGACTTGGGAGGAAAAAATACTTTTCCAACTGTTTCAGCACTTAGCAAAAATCTTTCTGTATTTGATCAGTTCTGTTTCAAACTTTTAGTATTTTGACAAACAGGCACATTTTTATAGCTGTGCATTCTATGACAGTCTGATTTGGACTTTTTCCTCCCTTTTTTTGAGGTTTACCGTTTTGCAATGATGGATGTCATGACTGACCCACTCAGACCATTTATGCACTACTTAATTTAATAATCTGCCTTAGTCTTTCTTTTCTTCCAGGTGTAATAATTTCTATTAAATATTTATCTGAGCAAGATTACACCAAAGTATGCCACAGAAAATAGAGCCCTTAAGATTAACTGTGCATAGTCTGTGCTGTCTTACCTGATTGAACTTTTAAACACCTACGTCTAACCTAATCAACCTATGCTGCTGTTATAGTCAAGGCGGAAAAATTGTACCTCTCCAGGATGGTTCAGCTAAATTAGCTGCCTGAGAGAGATGGTGCAAATTCTGCTCCAGCAGTAGCTGTTTCTTTTAACTGACTTATAAAAAGAGCCTAAAACGCTTAGCTTATATTAAAATTGCTCACATTTAGAAAAAAACTGTAAGTAACGCAATAACAGCATGAGCAAGAAAAAAGTAACTGGACATACTTTTTGTCTGTTTCCCCCTCTCCTCAGAAACAGAGAAAGCAGGAAAAAAGTGGCAGGAATTTTTGTTTAGAAATTCAAACATGAATATATTTCTCATAAAAGTACAAGATGGCACATTATGTAGCATGGGAACAGCCATTAGAGGTAAGAAATGAAATTGTGGGAATCTGCGAGCATCTGTCTGAGGAGAAGTTAGTTTTTTCAAAATGCACAACCCACAGGACAAAAATATGAAATTACAATGAAATAGGAATAAAATATAAGTTGCAATTGGTAACTTCGGAAGTAGTGCTATTCTAGTCTGAGAACTAAGTGTTCTCCACAAATCCTGGGAGGAATCTTCACTGAGTTCTCACATGATATGGTAGAGGAAAAATTAAATTCAGAATTATCAGCCGGATTAGTAGTTGAAATAATTACCATGGAGGTGATGCAATTAAAGCTCCTGAAGCACTTTCAGAGAAAAAAAAGTCCAGAATGCTCTGGAGAATAAAGGTAAACAGGCTTTTTGGTCTGTAAGATGGATCTTGTAAGCTCTTTTCCTTACTATTTCTCATTAAAAGTATTTAGAGAGAGATTAAAGTGAACTACTATCAACAAATGTGAAAAACTTAACAGTGTGCTGAAAACAGTAAAAATTTAGACCTAAGGGTTTCTGTATGTGCTTCTCGCTTCCCAAAAATATCTTCACATTGCCATCAATAAGACTGCATTTCTTGTAAGTCACAGAAGCAGCAAAGTCTTATAGGAATTTCTTGTTGATGTGTTTTTATGCAAAAACCCCCAAAGTAATTAACATTTTTCTGACCAGTCCTATCCATGGCCATAAGCAAAATATAGTACAATGATCTGGTATTTAAAAACGTTACCCACACATCAGAGAAATAGCAGTCTGATCATTAAGAATGGATGATATGGATAATGTTCTTCCTTTCTGAGAGATAAAAATTCATGATTTTAATGCAGTTTGCTTTTATTTTCCTCATTGCCTCAGGGTGAAGTTTCTGTCACCTGTAGGGTTGATGCATTTTGCATTAGTTTTTGTTTGTATTTTGGGGGATTTTTTTTCTTGATCCAGTTAAATTATATGAGCGTTTTGCACATTTTAAAGCATTAGGACCCAAATATTCATAAAAAAGTGAAGAGCTAAACTTCAATATCATATTTTAATTCTATGTAATGTATGTTGACACTAGGTTCTAATTTTAAGTATTAATTATCATTGGGAGACTAGATTCTGCTGTACTTCTTTTGCAGACCTAAATATATTGAATTAGTTCATATTTCTGTTGGAGCATATAAAAGCAGAATCTAGATAGAAATGTTTATTAGATTGTCTAGCTGATAATACAACAAATCACTGTGAGCATTCTAAGCTGAGAAGAATGGGCATAAGACCTTTTACCACTTAGCAATACGTTATTTGTGTATTTGCTGCAGCCATAAATGGCAAACATGTAATACTGAAAAAGTCTGCATTAGCAATTTTTGTTGGATATTTTCCAAGTAATATGTTTGAGCTATTTGGTTCTTGTTTTTCACCATTATCAGTAAAATGAAGTTAAAGGAAAAAAAAGCAGCATTTTGCACATGCAGCTACCCTCTCTTTCTAGTCTACCAATATTTCCTAGTGTAGGTCATTTACACAGAAAAGAGTAGCTAGGGTCAGCTATGTTCCAGACCTGAAACAAAAGCAGTTTGCTTTCCCAAGCTTCCTCCTAACTCACAGGAAAGTCAGCAGTCAGTGATCATCTGAAGCTAGTAGAGTAATTAAAAGATTTTTATTAAAAAAAAGAGGAATGTTTTCTGCTTCTTATCTTGGCTTAGTGACAGCTGGAAACAAGGATAAACAGAAAAATAGGATCACTGTAGTAACATATTGCAACCCATTCAACTTTAAGCTACATTTTCTACCCGGTTTAATCAAGTTTTAATTTCCTATCAGCTTGTTCGTGTGGAGTGTACTAAACATCAACATCCCAAGCTATTACAGTGTAGGTTGAAAGGATAAATGTAGAAGTCTTCCTGGAAGAAAGAGCTTCATAAAGTGCTGTTCAGTGTAAGCACTGCTAAACAGTAATTTAATTCCTTCAGCTGACATGGACTGTGAGCCTATTGAATTACGGTTAAGATTGTTGCAGATGCTACGGTACTGTAAAAAGTCTTGATGTATGTCACACAGTGTTGAGTTGTAAAACATTGTGCTTTACCAAATAGCTCTTAACAAAGCCATAGCTTTAAGATTCCTGTACCTGTTTTAGTGTCATTTGCAAACAAGGGGAAAAAACCATGACCACTTTCCTACCTATTACAGCTAGACTCCTTATTTCAAAGCCACCAATAGGACATGAAATGAGCCTGTGTTGCCCTGCCAGACTTCAAGATTTTACCCTGACTATGAAGTTAAGAGATTTCTGAGCAGGAACATTCTGCATTTTTTGCTCTCAGTCCTGTGCAATCAAAAGCCCTGAGAATGTTGCACTTTGGGTATTTCTATTTCCAGAATGCCAAGCCAGCTTCTAGTTCTATTCTTGAGAGCAAATCCAAAATTGTTGTCATTGTGCACAATTGTAAAAGACTGTCTGGTTTTCAAACGCTGTCTTCCTTGCTTTGGCATTTTCCTGAGTAGAACTTTCTGCCATTTCAGCCTTCATAAAAGCAGGAAAAAGAAGGAATTAATAATTTGTTTTCTGCAGTGAAAGCACAGCAATTCATAAAAACATAGTTGACAGTTTACTTTCCCTGTGTATTCAAAAACCTGTTTTCCAATTAGTACCATCTCTTTAAAAAGTACAATTCCTGATGTGGCCAAAACTCAAATTGTCCTTAAAAAAATAATTTCCTGTTCAAGATCTTTAAAACTACATAATACAATGTATTGTGACTGCCAAACTCTGAATCATTATTTTAAGACCACTATTTGTGGTCATAAAATACAGCTTCATATCTGTTTTTCCAACTCCACCCTCAGTACGCATCAGATCAGAAACTCTCTTTCCTGGACTGAATTAGAGCTATTCAGGCATCTATTAGATGGCAGTTCTGGGTAATATGAGAAACCTGCAATTTTGTATTGTTGGGCAATGGTTCCATATAGCTGTGTAGCCCTTATGGTTCTGACTAGCTGCGTAGCCATGACATGTAGATTATCTTGCACAACTTGGTATTTATATTATGACAAAACTTGTAACAGGACGAAGTTGTACTCATAAAACAATGCAATTCACTTTCTGGACATTTATCAAAAGCTTATGTGAAATAATCTTCTGTCTTTGACTATCCTAATGAATCAAGCCTTTGATGTGTTTGAGAGCTTTACTTTCTCACCTTTTTGCCTCAAATCACATTTTTAGAAATAAAAACAGTGTTTCAAGTCTAGGTAGAAATATAATGAAAATTCAGTTTTGTGGGGAAAAAGCAATAGAACAGACATCTCAGTGCATATATCCAAGTCTCCAGATGCTGTTTGCTATTAATTTAAGTTTGAGTTTATCCCTTGGTATATGGAGTTATGATTTCTTCACACTGAGGGCTTATCCAAAATGCATTAACTGCAAGTGGGGAGCTATAAAAATCCTGAAAACCAGTGGTTTAATACGTGAATTTCCAACTCAACTGATAACTGTATAGTGTTAGCAGTAAACATTGGGCCACAAGGGAATTACCAGGTCAAATTGTACACTCAGTGTAAGAGCTCAGCCGTGCTTCTGTTCCATGCTTGCAATGTTACTCTTTGCCTCCCCATCCTGAAAGGGAGTAGTACAATCAGTTAGTTATTTTTCACTAGTGCCTCTTCTTTGACCAGTATTTTATAACATGGCAATGTGTATGGACAAATAAAAATCTTAGGATAAGGAAGCAAGAAATATTCTTTGAAATTACCTTAATACCTTTTTGATAGTGTTGGTGTATTCCACTTATCAGAAGAAAATAATCATAAACATAAAAGTTCTGTGTAACATGTTTGGGCCTAGCCCGTGCCTACTGAGCCCTGTTCAACGCTATTCACTACCCTCAAGGGGAAAAGGAGGTCTCTGGATCTGACGACAAAGTGGCAGGCATTGCAACTACTCCTACCCTGATTACAGGCACTGCAGCTGAACTAGAGAACCAACCTATGCCTGTCTCAGTTGGTGGAGCATGAGAATCTTACTCAGGGTCGTGTGTTCAACTCCCACATTGGATGCCAGAAGGGACTGTCATGGTTTAACCCCAGCTGGCAACTAAGCAGCACACAGCCGTTCGCTCACTACCCTCTATGACAGTGGGAAGGGGGAGAGAACTGATAGAATCATAGAATGGTTTGGATTGGAAGAGACCTTAAAGATCACCTAGTTCCAACCACCCTGCCATGGGCAGGGATACCACTCAGTAGACCAGGTTGCTCAAAGCCCCATCCAACCTGGCCTTGAACACTGCGGGATATGGGGAAGCCATAGCTTCACTTGGCAACCTGTGCCAGTGCCTCACCACCCTCACAGGGAAGAAGTGAAAAGTAAAGAATAAAAGTAAGAAAACTTGTGGCTTGAGATAAAGACAGCTTAATGGGACAGCAAAGGAAGAAAATAATAATAATGACAATAATAATGTTAAAAGAATTGGAATATAAAAAACAAGTGATGGACAATGTAATTGCTCAGCACTTGTCAACTGATGCTCAGCCAGTTCTCAAGCAACAGCCTCTGGCCAGCTTCCTCATAGTTTATGTAATGATCATGATGTCACATGGTATGAAATACCCCTTTGGCCAGTTTGGATCAGCTGTCCTGGCTGTGTCCTCTCCCAGCTTCTTGTGTCCCCCAGCCTACTTGTTAGCAGGACATGAGAAGCTGAAAAGTCCTTGGCTTAGCATAAACACAACTTAGCAACAGCTGAAAGCATCAGTGTATTATTAACATTATTCTACTACTAAATCCAAAACACAACACTGTACTAGCTACTAGGAAGAAAGTTAACTCGATCCCAGCTGAAACCAGGACAATATAGTGAAAAAAACCAACTGTTAGAATACACTATTTAAACTTAGGTATCCTAGAAGTATCATAGATTTCTGATAAGTGTGATAAAAGATACACAGTGATAGAAAATTAAATTCTTATGTAGTTCTTAGATCTTCAGGAGGATTTTAAGTCCAGGATGTAAGGCCAAGGTCCTTTAACTGTTATTTATTCAGAAGTTTTAAACAGATACTTCATTTCTGAAAGTGGATAGTTTTATAAATGTGTTACTAAGTTGAGCTGTTCTTTTCCTAAGGTAGGATTTTACAAATTAAATATTATTGGATGATAAAAAATTCTTAGAATGGCAAGAAGTAATAAATCCATAATTGCATTAACTGCAGAAAAGTTAATTGGCATTTTAATTAAAGAGCCACCCTAACAGGATTAGAATTCACCACCCTATAAAGGCTGAATCATGCAGTGCTTCATTATAATTTCTGAGGATGTACAGGTGCTAAATTAAATACAGGAGACCTCATATTTTGTTCCTTGCTTAAAATAAAAACATACTGTAAATTAAAATGAAAAATTAATTTGCAAGGTTATCACTATAAAGTTCAGAAAAAGCCTGTTGGCTAGTAAAGCTGGTCAGGAATGTGCTGAGATACTTCTTTATTTGAGAATGTTGATCACGGGAACGAATGATTTGTGGGAATTGGATCTATTTCCTGAAACTTTGTTCAGAAAAAGTATCTCGGGCAGGACTTGTGAGGATTGATCATAACTGGAGCACAAGAGACATGAACATTTCAGAGGTCAGACCTCTTACCTTGCAATGCAGGCAACTGCTTTGTACAGACCCAAATAAGAGGATGAACCTGAATTTCCTACATCTGCAGAGTGTGCCAGTGATAAGCGAGATGCTCACAAAACTGGAGGCCTGGAGGACTGTGGCAGCCTCTCTCACCTAGTAGCAGAATAAATGCTGCACTGTGTGCCAGCTAGAAAGCAAAGTATTCAGAGAAGTGCATGACTTCTATCTGACATGCTTTCAGGAGCCAAGGCGGTGTATCTGACTTATGCTGAATGATGAGGAAACAGCATCTCATTTCACAATATCTTGGACGTTTCTATATGATACTATTCCCCGAATTGCTGGGGAGGAGTAGGAACCTCTTTCCAGGTTAGGTTTTTTATTTAGCATATATTAAGCTCCTCTGACCTCTCTATTACCAATCAGCTTTGCTTTCAGTCACACATGAAAAAGGAATTAAAAATAATACATTACAAAACTTTCACATTGCAGAAGAAATAAAAATAATAATAATTAAAAAAGGTCACATTCAGTCAAGACCCTACATTGTACCAACCATGTATACAAGCAGAGTGTCATGGAATTTAGTCTAAATACTATGTATTGTTTTGATACTTGGCCACCAATTTTTTAATTCAGTGCAGAGTATTTTTCAAGGTAAAGATAACTGGAAAAGATTACTGGACAGTGAGTGAATGCATAATTTTGTCTGAAGCAATCTGTTGATGGAATACCAAATGCAAATGATTATTTCCAGTGGTTGGAGGAACACATAAACGATCTCTGCCTTTAACTTTACTAACAGCAATGCTTTTCATTCTGTCTCTTGTTGGATAAAAATGAAATAAAAAATCAGCCAGTATGCCTCATCTCAGCAACATGATGTCAAAAACTATTTGCTCCATTTCTGTGATAAGTGTACAGTTCCTTGCATAAATTTGTGCCTCTGAATTCTCAGGCTTCATAGATCAGTTTCTGTAAGTTAAATGTTTCCACAAATAGGAAGACTTTCACAGAAAAAATTGAAATTCATTTATGTAGCATTGAAGGATGGCTATTTTTAGCAAAGCCTCACACATTTGTCCACTTTCTTATCAAAGCCTTTCTATAGTGACAGAGAAGTTCAGATTCATTTGATAGACATCTGCTTTGTAAATGTTTGTGTTTGAGCCTGTCATGAAGGCTTCCTTCAGTGTCAATGGACTCAAACTGGCACTGTAAGTGCAATTTACGTTATCCTAATGTTTACATATATAAAATAGGTAAGGAAGAAATCCCAGTAAATGTATGAATATTTCTTTCTGTTGACTACAAAAGGAGCCTAATGTATTAAAATCTGAGTTATAGACAGTAAGATGTAGGTATCTGAGAAAAGATGAGATGAAAGAGTTGTTAATAAATATGTTTGTAAGGCTTTCGTTCTGACAGCTAAGTTAGGGACAATGTAATATCTGAACAAGTATGCTGCAATGGGAACAAGATTAATAACACAAAATATTAATGATCACATTGATAATGAAATAGTTCACTAGCTCATGGGAACTGTTGTGGTTAGTATTTTTAAAAATGGCATACACAAAAGTTCCTGTTTTAAATCCAGTCCCCTTTCCTTACTTAAGACAGAAACTGTGTTTTCAAAAATAAGACTAATAATACTATACAGGAATTGTTTCTTTATTGTCATTGTTACACAGTCATTATGTTAATACTGTATCAGATGCATCACTATAAAAATAGTGTAGAGTTATCACTTATAATTCCCCACAGCCACATTTGGATATGAATTTTAAAGAATGTATTTTGATTCCAATATATTTTGAGAAATGAAGTCTCCATCTGTTCCCTCCTACTCTTACCTTATGGTTGATATTTAGTTTAAAAACAGCAAAGTCAATATAACCCATTATAAAAGACACTTTAGTAGGCAAACATTTCTTTGCTATATTGAATACGTTCTGTATAATAAAAGTGATTTGTGCAACCTGCACTCTACTTCAAGGTTATTAGTTTACATAAAATATGGGCTTATATCAGGAAAGGAATACAATGCAGTTGCTGCTGTATTACAGCAGGGTGAACAAAGAGAATAATTATCAAAATAGGACATCCTGAATAATATTCACATTTTATACTCTAAGTACATGAAAAAATAATTTAAAAATAATGTCTTCATTTTACACATATTGAACTCCTTTGCAGTCCGCTCCCCCTCACACACGGGTTTCAGTGGAGGAGGCCCATAGCCAAGAACACATTATTTATGCCTTTCATCATTTTATGGAAAATAATTTCAATACAGAGAATGGGAGGGGAAGAAAACAGAATTTTCCATATGTTATGCTATATAAAGAATAAGCAAATGCTGACACATCGTGGAACCAGTTCTTCATTTCCCAGGCTTTTCCATGCACTCCGTTTTATACACAAATGCAATATTTGCCCTTGAGCTGATGGAGAACTCAGGCAGGTGCTGAGTCCCTGTCAAAGGATCAAGGTCCTGGGGCAAATCATGGCCCAGGATTGTCTGCTCCCCAGCAGGTAATGTGTATGTGCATACATACAGATACACTGTATGTACCAAAAGATAATTTATATGCATATAAAGTAAAGGCCGTGATTCTGGTACTGGACTTCGGTTTTATCTTTATACCATCACAAGTAAAATAATAGAAGGCAAATGGTGATTAATCCTTTCATCCAAATCATTCCATGATCAAGGCTTTTGTTTTATTTTATTAATTGGTTTTAGCCATTTATATGTTGCCTGTTTATATCAATTATAAATTTTTTAAAATACTTAAGGTAAGCTTTTCCCTTTTCATTCTTTCCAGGGAATCACTGCTAAAATAACTAGCACTGAAATGAAGGTCCTATGTGAGATTCCTGATTTCACTGTGCTTCTGCCTGTTTTCAGACCAAATAAAAATGGGATAATAGTAATTATCACAGTTTCTGCATAGAAGTTGTCCCCAGATCTACAAGTTGGCAAAGGCTGGGTGCAGGAGAGCTTGACTCTTCTGTGTCTTATGTAAACCCTGCCTTAGTTTGGCTGTCTCTTGGCAGCCCATTGCTTGGTTTTCCACACATTTTACCCAGGGAATAGCAGGACATGCAACATACCTTTTT
>JANHGB010004578.1:0-28862 GCA_026283785.1 Coracopsis vasa
GATTTGATAGAGACAGACAGACTGGCCTGTGAGCTCTTAAGAGTCGAGGCTGGGTAGATCAGGTCCTAAAAGTGACACCTGCTTTCCAGTGGCTGGAAAGAGCCCATGGAGCAGCTTGGCAGCAGATATCTGTGTCAAGTCCCTGTGGAGGGATCTGCTTTCACCCTCTGTTGGGCTTGTCCTCGTGGGCCTTCAGCCTCTTTCTCAGCCAGCCCACTTCTCCCTGACATGAGAAAGGCCAGCCTAAATATCCTGGGACACCAGCACGTTGGCCTTTTGTGGCCCAGAATCCCACCTACAGGACCGGTAGGTCCTCCAAGGGAGGTCAACCTAGGACAGTCCTCAGGCTTCACACATGTGGGCCAGGTCTCCTCTACCTTGCTCTTCTGTCATCCCAAATGAAGATGAAAGATCTGCAAATCTCTGTCCCATCAAATCCAGGACAGAAAATCAGTCCCAGGCATTTGGTCTTCCCATGCACCAACAGCAGGGCTGAGCCAATGCAGCATCTTCAAGGAGTTCATCTGCCAAACCTCCAAGACTTTCTTGAGCATGACCACACTGACTTCTCCAGTAGTACTGAAAACCTAACATGGGACAGATTTTAACTTTCCCATAGTGAAGGCATAATACAGACATGCATCACAGAGCCAGTGCTTCAACTCTTTGGAGGAACCTTCTCAGCAAAGCTTTGCTGGCCTTTTTCTTAACATGAGATGAATAATGTGGCTTTTTTGAGTCCAGTGTTTTAAAACCAGCCAAAGGGTTTGGGCTGAAATTCTCTACCTCCCTGCCATCCAGACACTGCTGAAGCTAAATTCCAGTCGAATAGCTAAAGCTTGGCATAGGAAAACAGGAAGCTAAATGTGGTTAGGAGACGGCCTGAGTAAGAAATGTTGGCAAACCTTAGTGTGATGGCCCATCCAGCGTCCTAACTTTAACCAACTTACATGATTAATATATATAAAAAAATAACATTTCTGTTACTGTGTATAAACTACTGCATTGTGCCTACTCTGGTTTACCCTCTGTGAAGTCCAACTGAGGTGTTCATAGTCCAGAAGAAGGGTTGAGGAGTCAACAGTTAACCCTTAGGCATGCTTTTCCTTGGCCTGGCTTCCTGCTGGAGAAGAGGCACCAGGAAAGCCCTGGAAGGATGCAAGCACAGACTATTGCTGAGCCAGGAAGACCAACAGCTCCCAGCTTCCAGCTGCTCTGAGCAGAGTCTGAGCAGAGTCTCCTGACCCCTTTGAGATTTGTACGTCTTGTTGGATCCACATTCCATTGCACACATGTGGATGGAGGCTGTGATGTGCACCTGAAGCCTGCAGGCAAACTGAGTGTCTATCAGCCCACCTAGCAGGTCACTAGCTACTTGATTTCTGCTTGAGGTGACAGTCATTTGAAGCACACCCAGTTATGGGTGGCTGAGGCTTCCCAGAAGCTCCAGAGGAACTGGGAGGTTGGGGGTACATGGACAAAGGGAAGAGGACATAGGCTGTGATGGCACAAACTGGATTCAAAGGAAGACATCCAAGGGTGGAACAGCTGGTTGCAACTGTCCACATCTGCCTCCAGCAAACATCTGGAAGGTTGCCAAGGCTGGACAGAGCCCAAAGAGGGATTTTCAGTGCCCTTCTGTTAGCTCTGAGTAAGCACGAAAATGCAGCTCCAGCAGTCACAGCTTCCACCAGGCCACTGGGAGAGGACACACTGCAGCACTGAGGGAAGAAGGGGCAAGGGGGGAGCTGGTGTTCAGAGGTCTCTCTCTGGGGCTCCTTTGCATTGCCCCAGAGCAGTACAGCCTGACAGGAGGCTGAGCTGGACTGCAGGCGGATATTCCCCATGTCCCTGCTGGTTTCTTTTTGTTTCTTTGCAAAGTGCTCTCCAGCACCCCCACTTCAGGGCTGGGGTTGGTATCTGGGCTCCTACCAATGGATTTTCACACAGTCACAGAGTCTTGCCCTTTCTGCAGGCTCAGGCATCCTCTCAAGTCACTGCTGCTCCCCTAGGTCCTGTGGGTAGGGTGGGCATCCCTTGCATGTCCACTGCTCCCAGTCTCCTGCAAATGTAACATGGGTTACCATATGAAAAAGGGTCTGGCAAGAAAAAGGACAGACTTGGTACATGTCCTGGCCAGGACTGTTCATACTGATGGCTACTGTGGCCCTGCTGATTCACAGACAGTTGTGAAGCTGCAGTTACATCAATTTGAGCCAAACCAGCTCTGTAAGGCCAACATGAGCAGAAAAACATGGATTCATGCTGGCAAGAAGCCATTGGTCCTGTAGGAAAGACTAAGGGAAACCAAGGTATCCACGATCCAGTGGTAACCAAAGCCTTTCCATGTCCTCCTTAGTTCCGGGACTTGTTGCTTCCACTGCAAGGTGGGAGAGAGGCAGAAGGGACTGAGGATCCCACTCTTTGTGGACCTCTGATGCTGCCGTTTCTTGAAGGCCACATCCAAGAAAGCCAACTGCTATCAACTTCATTTATCAGAATCCCAGTAACACCAGCTCACCACTGTTACGTGCCCAGTGCCACAGAATAGCAACACAGGACAGCCAACAACTCCTGCTCCAGCCCTGCTCTGCCCTTAGGGTCATATTCTGCCTCTGGACCATGAGGAGAAGGGGCATGGATGTCTAGAGGGGAAGAAGAGCACAAATGCCCTATCACTTACTTTGGGATGATGGCTGGATTTGCAATGGGGACAGCAAAGCAGGGCTGGCATCCACTGCAGGAAAGCTCCAGTCCCAAAGAGGCTGGGCAAAGACGCAGCAAAGTTTGCCTTGATTGTGTGAGAGGCTGGAAACCAGACAGCAGCTCTTTCAGGGCCTGGCTCTGGAAGAATCCCAGCTTTTGTTGAAGCTGAATGGCTGGTGGGAAATGATTTATTTTTAATTTTCTTCCCTGTGCTAGGAACTGGAAAGGCTCCCACTTCAGTTTTGTGTAACCACTTGGCTGCTGCAACACAGGAAAGCGAAGGATCCTGCTGCTTAGTCGAGCATGAGCTTTTCCTCAAGCTCATGCTGAGCTGGGCTGCTTCATGCTGCAGCCTTACTTTGCCTTGCTGCTCCGCATCCTGTTTCCTCAGGCTTGAGATGGGGCAGCAGGTCCTTCATGAGGGCTCTGTCCTCATCCTGGCACTGCAAGGGTGTCCAGGGCTGAGCAGGAGGTACAGGGATGACACGGAGGAGAAAGGTGCACTGGGATGTGGATCCCATGGAGATGAAGAAGAAAGAAAGCAGATCCTGTGCTCATCCGACAACCTCAGAGTCAAGCTCAGGAAGAGGGGAGGTGGGGGGATGCCTGCAAGGGGAAGGGGTGCAAGGCAGGCTGCCCTGCTCTGGGGTATGCTGGGTGCAGACCCCAGGTGAAGGGGGGTGCTGGGACCTTCCATCACTTGTGTGCAGCTGGGCCGTGTCCCCATCTGCTTTACAGCCAGCCTGCTCTGCCTGCCTTCTGCTTTGCTTGGAGCAGGAAGCACTAATGTGCCAAACCTGGTTTTCTGGGCATCTGGCTGGGGTTTTGTAACAGCTTAAAAATTCCTTCGGTCACTCCTGTTGCAGAGAGCCCTTGAACTCCTTGGGCTAAAACGCCTGCAGTAACATCCTCTGCTGTGATAAACCACGTGCTCTGAGCTCCCATCCCCTTGGAGCAGGAGTGAAACATGCCGTACGGCTATTTGATCTACACACTGTTGATCCCACCCATGATGTGGCTGGTGAGCAGGAAGAGATGTGCTTTTATGACCCAACTCACCAATGAATTTACACAATACAGGTGCAACACATCACCCTGGGCAGAAGCTGTTTGCATGGGCACAATGAGGTTTCTTTGAGGAGGCAAACCCGTAGAGAGATGGAAAGATCATAGCCATGGTACTTCCTTTTGAAGTACGTCTTCTTCTTATGTCTCTGCTTTGACCTCTGCCCTTTCAACACAGCTGAAACTAAAAACCTTTTACCATTCTTATTGTGAAAATCCTGGTTTATTTCTTCCATGGGCTGGAGGCCTGGTTTTATCTGACTTTTAAGACCTCAATCATGTCATCTCTCACCTCTTCTCTACAGACTGAAGTCCCTGCCTTCTTAGCCTGTTCTCATATGACAGCTGCTCCACCCCCTTGAGCATTTTGACTACCTTTCTTTGTGTTTTCTCTAAGTTTATTACTCCTATTGCTCTATTACAGTCTTTAGATGGGGAAAGCACACTGCCCAGTGAACTCAAGTTGTGGACACAGCAAAGATTTGTACAGCACCAGTTTTGGTTACTTGTGACTTGAAAAACTCATCCCATCCTTCAGTTCCCTGCTTTGCAACAGCCTTTCTGAGCGAAGGCAAACCACTCAGCCTCTTGCTCCTAGAAACCTGTTAGAGGAGCACTGCTCTGTGGCCTGGGAGGGCTGTAAGGAGTGAGAGATGCTCTCCAGATGGGGAGGGACTGGACACCCACCAGGGGGTCAGATCTGTATACTCACCACTCCTAACCCACCTCAGGTTGGGACTTAGGGTGGACAAGGGCCAGTGCAGTGCTGTGGGAGCCCCAGACTGGGTTTCTGGTACCCAGCAGGATGAGAGTCACCAGGGCCAGCCTGGGTACCGCTGCATGTCAGCACTCACCTGGGCTGAAAGGAAACGTGGTCCGACAAAGAAACATGAGCACTCACTGATGCTACCCTTATGCTTTCCAGAGCCCCTGGGGTACTGCGGGTCATTGCTCATGGGCAATATACTGTCCCATGAGTATAAACTGCCCATCACTGACAGTTTAAACCGCAGGTCCTACATCCTTTGCTTGCAGTGCAGAAAAGAGGTCATGGATAAAACATATCCCACAGACTAAAATAAAACAGCTACATGCTAAAAAAAGGAGCCTTTGGGTAATCAGAAATCACTGTGCATGGAACATACTTTTTCTTGAAGCCAAATCCTACAGCTCCTTAGTTTGAATTTTTATTAAGAGCCCCCAGAGCAGTTAGTTCACTTCAGAGCCAAATGACTCCTGCAAAACTTCAGCTTGGGGAAAAAATGGCAGGTTTTCGCTTATAGAAAACAATAAAACTGAGTCTTAAAATCCTTAACAGCTTTCCTGTTTGCACTCTTCTGCAGTTACTCAAAGGGGGGACATAAAAGAATACACTGAGTATTTTTCACATGTCCTTTTCTTTGTGCTAACACCTTGGCTACACAGCACTTTGTGCTCAGACCCCTCCTCCAGCCCTGTGCACTATCATTCAAACCTGACTGCTCTTTGCAGAGGGGAAACACAGTCACAGTCTCCAGCCTATGGTGAAAGCCTGGACTGCAGCATCACTTTACATCCTGGTGAGGTGGTAGGAGTTGCTTAAGCTGCAAAAAAAATGGGCCAAAGCATAAGGACAGTGAACTTACGTGTCCCTCAGGAGAAGCTGAACTTGAGATGGAAGGTCCAGGCGGCTGATGAACATGGACCTGAATTGTCCCTCTATTCTAGAGAGCGTGTTTGGTCAGTTATGTTCCTGGAATAGGCACCTCTAAAACCCCATACAGGACTTCCAGGTTTGACTATGAGAGGACAAAGGTCCTATCAGGGATAGAGCAGCTAGTGGGGTCTGTCTGACCCTTAGATCCCCACTCCTACAGAAGCAATCCTTGACCCCTTTGAAGACCTTGCAGGGCTCCCCATGGGCAGAAAGCTGCTGTGATTCACACGAATCCTCCTGTGGCTCAGAGAGAAGCAGGAATCCAGAGAGGGAGCAGCAAAGGAGGGCAAACTTCTACTGCACCCTGAGGGGAGAAGAGCAGCTCTTTGTATAGATAGGGAGCTCCCTATATAGATAGGGAGCTGTTCTTATAGCAGCTCTTATAGCAGTTCCCTATCTATACAGCAGCAGCTATTGCTCCTGCCTCCCCAAGACCATGTTCCCCACTAAGTGGATCTGGCCAAGGTGGCTGGCTGCTGCAGGAGCTCAAGGCCATAAGCTTGCAGTGCAGGTATAAAGCCTTTAGCTGCAAAGGCAGGTCACAGGGACACCAAAAGACTCCCAGTGTGCAAGGATCCCTACCATCCCTTCCCTGGTGTGGATGCAAAGGCAGTGGGAAAGGGGCAGAGGCTTTCTGTGCCTTGGCACCTCATCTTCAGGCAGCTCCCAAGCTAAGAAAAGAGCTTGAGAGCAGGATGCCTGTCTGGGCAGCAGGTGGGTCCCAGTGACTTAAATCCTGTGCTGGTGCAGAGCAAACAGCTCATAATCAGCTCATGCTGTTCAAGATACAAGTTTTCAAAGGGGACTTCCAGAATAACCTTATCCTTACCCAGAATAACCTTATTCCAGAATAACCTTATCCTTAACTGGGCTTCTGTCCTGGTTGTCAGTATGTTTTATTATGGAAACAGGCTGTTTATGGGACCTTTCCATCCAGTTCCGTGCAGCACTGTAATTGAATTCATCAAACCCAGCTTTCCCCACAGCCAGGATCACCTTCCATAAAAGCCCACAAGAGCTCTAACTGCTTCTCAAAACCCTAAATGGAAACAGCCTTCTTCCCCCTTTTTATCCTCCTTTTGCTTTGATCCTCCCTCCCCACATTCTCCCTGTACCCAAATTAATAAAACAGGGCTGGCAGCTGACTCAGACCCAGAAAATGAAATTCCTGCCATGCCATCGACACTAAACCTATGCAATGCCTCGCTGCAAGACCTTAGCAAGGTTGCAGGAGGCAGCCCATCCTTCTTGCCCACTAGAAGAAACATCCAGCATGATGGAGACCAGCAATGCAGAATGGAATTAAAGGAAACTTCCCTTCATACTTCAACACATCAATAAACCTCTCATTTGGGGATGAGGAGAAACCCTTTCCTCATAGAGGCCTAGTAAGACACCAGATCTTTACAGAGATGCTCTGTTGGTAGACAAGTTGGTTGAAAACAAATAGACCCCAGCCCAAGGGACATGGAGTCCCGCAGCACAGAAACCTGCAGAGATGGCTGGGTGCTGGCTTTGGGCTGCGTGGGAGCTCAGAGTGATCTGGAGAGCACTGCAGGGAACAAGGTCTTCCTGAGCACCTCCCAAACCTGCCAGGAAAGCGGAAAGAGAGCAATCAGGCTTTTGTGGGTGCTAACATCAGAGACAGCTACTTTGAACCCAGCTGCTGCTGCCCAAAGCTCATGTGCAGCACCCGGGAAGACCAGATAGCTCCTTGTTTATTCAGGAGAGCATGATATCTCCCTTCTCTCCACACAGAACTCATCTCTGAAGGGCAAGGTCTATATTCATTCAAGCAGAATGTCAAGTCCTTCATCCATAGGGAACCAACAGGAACAACCTGATGACATTAGTGTGAATGGGACAGCCACTCTGAAAGCTGGAGGAGCAGGGACAGAATCCTCCTTTGAGGAAGAGAACAGCAAGTATTGGGGATTATATACATCTACAGACACCTCAGAAGGTCTGCCTTTCCATCCTGGACCATCTTCAGTGAAAAAGGAATAACTTCCAGTCTCTTCTATACGAGGAGGGAAACTAGGCTCCTTCAGCAGAGAAGAACAGTCCTTGTTTCACCCAGCAAAGACTCAGCCCTGCTCTATCCATCAGGTGTGTTTTCATCTTTCACTCTCCAGGCCACAGCAGCACATCACTTTGGTCCTCATGTCCTTGGGATTCCCATGTAGACAAACAACTGGTTCAAGACTCTTGGATGCTACTGAGTGACCCCTTGTCAACCTGGCTAACTTGTATTTCCAGCTGGCCTCCAAACCAAGAGCACTGATGCCAAGGCATCCATAACCAGGTAACACATACCTTGACTGTTGAAGATGTTCAGGCCTAGAAATCAGTGAGTCTAGAAAACACCGCTGGAGAAGGCCAGGAGATCGTCCAGATAGGACTAAGCCCTCCAGCAAGCAAAACCTAAAATGGGATCAACTAGTGTCCACTTTGGATGTAAGGTGAGACAACCAAGCCCAAATGTGAGAGAAACAGTTGGGTATCTCTCCCACAAGTGGGGATTTTCTAGTTGCATCCCTGTGAAGGAAAGACAGGACAGCTTCCCTCGCCCAAATCAGACTGAGATGCACTTCATTTGGCCTGAGAACACAGACTCGTCCAGGATTTGCTGACAGGGAATAGGGCTAAAACTTCACTGCCCAACATTGCAGAGTGTCAGGGCATGAAACGTGGCATTTCCACTTAAATCAGCAGCTCTGCTTGGGCATAACACTGTTTGCCCAGAGGACCTCAGGAGCAGCCTGAGAAAATACAACCTAATATGAAGGGATTTTATACATCATCAAGACCAAATCAAGACATCTGGGAAGCAAACTGAAGAGAGCAAGCCTCTACAGAGGAACAGATAGGACAGTGGTCTAGGAAAACCATCTACATTTTTGCTTGGTTCATCACACCTCTGTAGCAATGGGAGCTCAGGCTCCCAGACTGCAGCCTGCAGGGTGCAGAGAGTCAATGTAATGACCAAAAAGGTAATTGCATATTTGTTTACAGAACTTACAGACTGGGATGGAGCCACTGAAAGTAAAGCAGGATTTCACTGCTCCGTTAGGATATGGTACGTTATCATTGTCTTTAACATGGCAACAGGAACTTGACTAACTTGCTTTAACACATGGGAAAGCACTTTGACTAGGACTCATCTCCCTGAAATGCAGACACCTCCAGCTGAGCTCAGCCCCCAGGCTCTCTTAGGAGCCAGCAGAAAGACTGCATCTGAGGTGTATTAGAGTCTGAGCTACAATCAGAAAAACACACTGTTTTTGTGGTTCAGTGTTCACCGTGAAGTGGTGAGACCTCCACAGCCTGGGATTGCTGAGGTTTATGATGCAGACACCCACTCTTAGACAACAGGCCTCCTGCCCAGCACTGCTGGCCACATTCAAGCTGCAAACGCCTCCTCTGTACACAGCTCTCCACAGACAGGCTTCTGCTTTCACCGCACAGCTAATGAGTACAGAACAGCCCTTTCTGAGACCTGCAAGTCTTTTTTCTTCCCCCAGACAGATGAAAGGGGCTCCAGCTTGCATTGCTGTGCGCTCAGTTTGAGAAAACAGATGCTTCACAAAGAACCAGTGAGGTTTTCTGAGTAGGTTCCTCCGTTCTGGAAGGGCTGCTGTCATGAGGACCCTGTGAGCAGCACCCCCCAGAACATCACTTTCTGACACAACCAAAACTCCCTTCTCTAAGCATGGATCTCTTTAAGCAGCATCAACTGCTGAAGCTGACTTGGTCTGAAATCTGAGCAAGTTGCCCAGAAGGTACTGCAAACCTGATGGAGCCATTTTGCAGTTCCTGTGCAGGCTTGGTCTGCCCTTAATGGATGTGCTGGATAACTATGCCGACAGGAGTGTGATTTTCCTGATAAAGGAATATAGCTCTAACAGGCATGCTCCTACACTGATGTAAAGGTTCTTTATAGAGACAGGACCATTTCTTCTCCTCGAGGGAATTATAAAAGCAAAAACCACCATCAGGTTGACATAACTGCATCAGGGCAGTGCACTGCTTTACACCTGCTCTGGGACCCTGAGGCTCTCCCAGTCTCCCAACACGCGAAAAGCCTTGCACCAGATCTTGCGAGAAGGCTATAGAGGAGTTGCTATCCCAGACTGCAGTATGTCATTTTGCCTCTTAGCAGGCTTTCTTTAAAGCACAGAGCTCTCAGGGCTTTTCTCCTGCTCCTTAGGCTTCATTACACTTAGGTATCAGACAACAACTTTAGGAACTGATGTATTACATCCCGGACTGAGTCTTCACTGATGCATAGAGGCCAGAGGGGTCTGCCAGAAATAAGTGTGTTGTAAAGATGAAATAAAGGTTCAGGAGATGAATGCGTTCAGCTTGGTTCATCGGGTGACCCAATGACACAGTGGCACAGGAGGAGTGGCACTTGGGCTTGCTGTGAGAGCATGCAGCCTGAGACAATGGTGCAAGCTGCGCATCCTACAGCTGACACTGGGAATCTCTGACTTTTATAGCGTGCAAAATTAAAGGTACAGGGCCACCAAGGTGCACTCCTTACAGGCTGCTGTCACCTGGAGAGCAATGGGCTCCCTATCATTCTGCGTGTGCTTACAGAAAGCATCAAGGTTAAAGCACAAGTTTCTGCTACATTCCCTACGTGTACCAGGAGGTGCTATAATTTGTGGCCTCTTCTCTCCTGGTAATAGTAACACGTCTGCGGTTTAGGTGTTGCTATCACACTGTGATTGTGCTGTGATGTTGCACATCCAGGTCTCCTGTGTTTCACCTGGAGCTGTTACCCTGCTGCTGGTCCCCAGGCAGCTCTGGTCCAACACTCCCACCAGGCACTTAACTCTCCCCCTTCTTCGATGCAAAAATGAAAGGATTGCAGAGGAATCATAGAGAATACCAGAGCTGCAAGTGGCAAAAGCAGGCAGCTCCAAAAGCTTGGGATAAAAATCTCTTGCTCTTTTAAGACAGTGTTATGATTTGGGGGTGAGGGATAATGACCATCCTAGTGTCCCATGCCTCACACTGCCAGGTGCCATGCCAGAGGCAGGTCCTAGCATCAAATACCCTTGCACAGCGCATGGTGTGGGCATTGGGAAGCAGCTGCAGGAGCAAGCACCATCCCAGACAGAAGTGGGAAGACAGGCTCCATGGCTGCAGTGGTCATGGATGCTGCACCAGGGGCTGGCAGCTGCCTGTGGGGAACAGCCAACAGCAAGGACCACCCAAGGAAGGGTAGGGAGTGGGTGCAAATAAGAAGGTCATGCTTTATTATAAAGCATAAAAGTATATAGTTTATAAAGGGTTAATATATGATGAGCAGAGGCTTTTGTCTCCTTGCAGACAGGCACTTCTGAGCACCTCAGAAATACTGCCTGCAACACAGGGTGAGCTGCAAACGCTCATTACCTGCCTTCATCCTTTCAAAACAACTCCTAATTAGATGCAGCCTAAAACCAAGGGCTGGCCTGACAAACAGGCAGGATGCTTTTCTATTCTGAAAGACAGTTGCCAGCTCTCCTATTCTGCACTGCTGGGATCAAGATATCCCAGGTGAGAGCATCCGTGTGCCCCAGCTCCTGACAGGCTTCTTGGCTGGGATAAGCCTGCTGGTTTAATGACAAGTAGGGACAGCAGGACTGGGAGGGGGAAGGCTTCAATTCTTAGGGTTAGAAGGAGCAGAGATCAGGTCACTCAGCAACCCAAAGTCAAGGCAAGGGGGTGGCTGAGGGTTTCTCAGCCCAACATCCCATCTCGGTTCAGGGAATCAGGCCAGATGGAGGCCAGGAACACTCCATTTCTACTGCCATGTGTGTGACAGGCTCTGGGTTGCTGTCTGGGATGAAGACAGCCAGGCAGATCTAGGCAGGGGTCAAGGCAGCATGGTGCCAGCCAGGCTATCCCTCTGCACATCCATCCAGCAAAGGCCACAGTGACGCCATGGTCCAACAGTGCCATGCACCCACCATACCTAGGAAGGAGCTATCAAAGGGAACTGCATCAGCTGCTGCAGCAAATTAATTCTCTCTACTTCTGGGAGGAAAACAAACCCTGTGGTTATCTGCTGCCTCAGTTTCCAAACCTAAGCAATAGAAAAAGCTACCTCCTGGGACTTGGGGAAGAAAGTGAGCTTTAATGGTAAGACAATACCAAGGGTCCTGGATGAAGACCCTTGAAAGGATACAGGATGCCTTTTTCACTCTCAGCTGCAGGCACCCAGCTCCTGCTTCAGCAAGCTCAGGGCTCTGGTGAGGAGTGTCTCAAATAGGTGCCCTTGCCTGGTGTTGCTAACTTATGAGATGAAACCTGAATACTCATTAAAACAGCACTTGGCAAAAACTCCATCCTCAATTACAAAAATAATTTCATTTTTTATGAGTCTGAAGCCTTTGGGGCCTCATAATCTAATTAAATAAAGCTTCCTCACTTTCCTTTCGCCTGCTCCCCTTGCTTCTGTGGTACCAGCAAAGACAAATATGTGGGTTTAATTTAGCAGAATCCCCCTGCATTGTGTATCCCCTTCTGGCCAGAAACCACCTCTGCTCCACACCATGCCCATGTGCTGTTTGGGCAGTCTGTGTCCATAGCTCGGCTGCTTTTGTTCCTAGAGCATGCCTGAAATACAGGGGTCTCAGTCTGTCTCCATCCACTTCCACTGCCTGGGTACCCAGTGCCCTTTTGAGGAGCAAACATGCACAGCTTGGCAGAAGCAGAGCCCCAACTCAGGGAAGCTCATGCATCTCATCCAGCTCTGTAGGATTCATCTGCTGGGAAGCACAGTGGGAAAAAGTTGCTGCTTCAGGACATGCAATAGGGAAAGGCTGCGGTGAACTGGAGAAGGTGCAACCTCCTCCTGTACATGACCAACATCAAGTGGCCATGCATATAGTGGACAGAGGCCTCTGCACAGGGCTTGCTGTGGAGGACGCTACTGTCAGTCCTGCTTTGCACAGAGCAGCACATGGATGTTCCTCTGAGCTGGCCTCTACCCATCCAGCTCCAGGGAGGTGGGGAAGGTACCACAGGGAACTCCCTCTCCATTTCCACGAGGCTCTTTCCCAGAACCATGTGTAATTTTTTGAAAGAATTGTTCATTGCCCGAAAATTGCCATTTTAGCTCAGCTGAATGGCACCTACATTTGTGTGCTCTTGTGCTGAGGCCACAGAAGAGCTGCATTTAAATAAGAATCCCCACAGTGTTAAGAAGAAAAAAGGTCACCAGAACTGAGCTCTTATGCTTTGACTTTGGAGCATGTAAGCAAATACAGATAACCAAAATTGGAAACCAAAGTAGAAACCCCTCCCTTTAGTTTGTTATTACAGCACTTCCCTATGAACTTCCCAGGTTTTAAGCATTTAAAAGAAAAAATATTTGGGTCAAATCTGTTTTTTTTTATATCAAGAAAATAACAGAGAGACAAGTGACAGAGAGAGGAGGAGAACTGAGAGAGGCAGCTGAGCTCACATCATTTGCTCTGGGGGTTTCACTGTGGTTGGTGAACCGTAAGCGTATCAGTCACCTGGGTCTCATGTAAGTTTTCCTGCTCGATGCAGATCAGGAGAGCTCAGAGGAACATGTTCCAGCCCCCCAAAAAGGGAGCAGCACTGAGATTTACTCCTTAATGCAGACCTTCAGGTTTTGTCTGTTGAGGGAGCATTCAGTTGCCCATCACAGAGCCACAGAAAGGCCACAGAGAGATGAGGAGCTCAGCTGCACTGCCTGGAAGGGAGATGCAGGATGGGAAGTGACTGCACAAGGCACCAAACCCAGCTGTAAGCCTCGTCTCAGTTGAGAAAACACTTCATGCAGAAGATCACAGAGTGGTCCTGTCCCCAACATGCTCCCTGCCACCCTCACAACATGCTTAAAGCTCCAGCAGGAGATACAAAACCAGTGGACTAAGGTTCTGACATAGTAGGCCTTGGGAGATGATCCAGGGACCAAGCCATGTTCCATACTGTACAGGAAAGCAGAAAATTCTGGGATGAATCCCTTGCCCATCATACTTGAAAGGAAACATTGCCCCTTCCCTGAGCCCTCAAGGCTTTCTCTCAAGGCAAAAAGCAACAACAGGGCATTCCACCAACATTACCTTTATTGAGAGCTCCTTAGGATGCCTTGGAGTAGATTAGGACCTAGGAGGAGATGAAGCAAGGCCCTTCAAGAATGGCTCACATACCACAGAGCTCAAAAACCATGAGACAGGGGTGTGGGGAGATGAGAAGGAGGAAGAGGAAGGAATGGACGACATGTAAGCAGTGATGGTGAAGAGGCAGGTGACAAATCATGCGCCCAGAGCCAGGCTGAAGCCCAGAGCCCAGAAAAAGCATGGAAAGCACAAGAAGGGGCTTGGGTTCAGCTACACTGTCTCTGTTCAGGCTGCCTGCAGCTCCTTGTGTTCCCTGGCCCTGCCTGGTGCAAGTGAGGGAGCACTGGGGCTGCTCCAGTGACAGGAGCTGTGTTTGCTGTCGAGTGTCCCTACCTGGGACTTGAGCTGAGCTAGGTGCTGCCCAGGGTCAGGAAAGCCAGGTTATGGACTGCAGAGAAGGACTTCCCTGAGCATCTCAGCCACCCATCTCCTGGAGCCCCTGCAGGAAGACAAAGGGACAGCAGTGAGGATGAAGGGTGAGGTGGTTACTGTCCAGATGGGACAAGTGCTTCTCCACCAGTGAGCCTGTTAGCCACCTCCCATGGGTAACAGTGGAGAGAGCCAGAACTTAACCTGTCCCTCTTGCCTATGATTCCTGCATGATAAATGCCACAGAGAAGCACCGTGAGCCTCATGTTACGACTCCTTTGGACCCATCTGACCACTGAGGGCCTGGATGCACTGAGCCTCACATGGATCCTGTCCCAGCACATCCCTGGGAAAGGCATTTCCCTGCGGAAAGAGCAAGAAGGACATTTTCATCCTCAGCAAATCTGGCAAGATGTCTCCACAACAAAGGCTGTTGTCAAGGAGCAGAGAAAGCAGCAACCTCAAGAGATGTGGCCATTTGGAGCAGCAGATCACCCACTCCAGTGACTCCAGTGTCCAAGCAGACTTTTCCCTCAGCAGGAATCACTCAGCCCATAGCCAGTGCTTTGGTGGCAGCAGCAACAGCTCCCTCCCAGCCCTGGGAGCATCCTTCTGGCAACACCATCAACCTGTGCAAGTCAGCAGGGCCACACACAGATGTCTGAGCTGAGCAGGCCTTTTCATTTCCTTCTAGCAGTCAGTACCAACTCCAGCTCTGGGCAGAACCACCACCACCACATGGGGCAACTCCATAGGTAGAGAAGGCACTCCAGACTTGAGAGGAGACTTTTCACTTCAGTCCCCATTCTCAGCACTGTGTGCCTTGTGATGGGCACAGCACATAAAAATCACAGCATGGGCTGAAACTTGTGGCAACACTGGATGGAGGGATCCTCATCAGCGGAAAAACTCATGGAGGAAGGGGACAAAAAGGTGCTGGATGACAGGACAAGGGGAGAGAAGGAATGGGGCTACAGGTTAGAGTCAAGAAGAGCAATACAGGGTATTACAGCATGTGCGCAGCACTAGTGGGGAGAGCGGAAAACCAAGACACCTGTAAAGGCTTCACACTCGGAGTTGGATGCAACTATAAAGAGAAATAAGACAAATATCTCCTGCTGAGCATTAAACATTCACCTCCATGTGAAGAGCCATGTAATGGGTCATGTAACGAGGACACCAAAGGGGGCTTTGTTTCAGTTACCCTGTAGGTGGGATCTGAAAGCATGTCCTCATCTTGGACACCACAGAAGCTGGTGGAAAGCTGCTCAACTCCCTCTTCCCATGCAGCTCTAATGAGTGGCCTCAGCAAAGAGCACCCTTACTCCATCCACCCAGTCTCCATGGACATGGACTGCTTCCCACTGCACCTACAAACAAGACCAAACCATATGGATGCTGAACTGGCCTGGTGGCCAGGGAAAGGGGTTTGCTCTCAGAGCTCCTGTATCCTCTGCCCAATGCTGTTGCTGTCACTTTGGCAAAGTCACTTGACCAACCAAAGCCTCAGTTTCCCCAGAGGATAATACAGCCATGTCCTAGGGTGGACTGGAGGATGATAGTGCACAGAGACAGGAGGAAACTCAGTATTAATTCAGAACTATTCGGCTTCCAGCCTCATGGATCCAAGGGGATCTCCAGGGAATACCACCCACCTCAACTACACTTGTGCCTAACTTTTAGGGGGAAAGAAGAGACAAAATGAGAACCATCCATTTTGTGAATCAGCCATCTCCCCGACTTCCCCTCTGGGCTTGGCCGCCCACTTTCAGACTTTATCCATTGTTAGCTTCGACTTGGACTGTAAAAATCATGTTAAAGAAAATCCTAGCTGAATCCCACCCTTTGGAGCAGTTGCAATGGACAATTTGATGAGCGCATGGGGATTTAGCATATTTTTAATACAAAAATACCTAATGATAATACACTACACTCCTGGTTAAAAACATTATCTACTGGCATGGGGGGAATTTAAGCCATAATACCAGCTACTGTAGTGCAGGCCTGGAACTCCATGCAAATATTACCCTGATCCAACAGCTACAAAGCTCTGTTTATCCTAGTAATTAATTCTCTCTTATGCTTAGTGATACAATTAGAGAAACCCTGCCATTCTGATGGGCTTGTTTCCACCAGTGCCTTCTCCTATATTTACATCGTCACAATAGGCTTGATCTTACAGAAAAAGGGTGAAATTGCATTTATGGAGACAATGCCACACGCACTTCCCAAAGCATTTTATAGGTGTAAAGTTAGGCTCCAAATTGCACATTTATTGTGTGAGCACACAATGAGCTCAGATTAAATATTGACTAAAGCCAGCCTAACACCCCAAAATAATGAAGATGAGCACAATAGTGTGATTTACTCCCAGCCGCTAGAGAAATCCACATCTGTAACATATAACATGCCCTTCCCACAGGTATACTCTTTGTATTCTAGCTAGCCTTAAGCAGGAAAATTTTATTCTCATAAATTATGGATTTTGTTTCCCAATGGCCAACACATTCATATGACCAGTTGAAAAGGAAACAAATATAATAGCAAAAAAATACCTGCTATTCCTTTGATACAGGGATGAGCAGGTGAACAGCTTCTTGTATGCTCAAAGTTAAGGCAGGAAAATGGAAGAAAACCATGGCTAAAATCAGAGAACCCTTTCCCTTTTGTCCCCCAAGATGCTGGAGCCAGCAGGGAGGTGTGGGCATGGCAGGTATCCTTTGGAAAGTACTCCCAGCCCTGGCTGTGCTCAGGAAACTCTCTGTCCTTCTCACACCTTCCTCCTCCCTAGACTTGTAGAAGAAATTCAGGGAGACACAGATGCTAATATAACAATTACAGTAATAACACAGTGCTGAACGGGGGCAACGCACACCCTTCACAGCAGCTCGACCTCTAAATCCTCTAATATGGTACTGCTTCATTGAAGATTAAAAGAAATTGTAACCTAGCACAGACAAAAAGACACAGGAGGCAAGGCAGGATCTCAGTCGGTGGTGAAGCCCCACTCCAGTCCAGATGCAGTCATATCACTTCAGCTTCTCTGTACCATCTCCATGACAACCATGTAATTTGGATGCAATAACCACTGCCGAATTGATCTTTAAATGTAGCTTTGTTATAAAACATAATACTGAACATGTCAGGCTCAGGATGAAGAAGAGGAGCCCCCTACCAGTGAGCATTGGGATTTAAGAGCCCCCCCCTTTAATTTTCAGCTGCCGAAACCAGTTTTGCTGTTTCAATCACTGTGCGGATGAGCAGATTTAGAAGCAGTAACATCAACACCATCGGGGTGTGTGTGTGTGTGCAGCACGCTGTAGGGTAACATCTCCGACCAGACACCACACTGAGAGCTGGGAAAATGTGTCAATGTATATTCAGAGAACGGGCATCTTTCCCCATGCAGGCGCATGCACGCACACACACACACACACACACACACACGTATCAGGGAGATTCAATCTCTAGCAACTGAAGCATACAGCTGATGCATCAAATAATCCTGATAAGAACCACACCCACTATAACTGAGCAACATCGGATGGGGAGGGGGGGATCAAGGCACCGCATGACAATGAGCGCAGGGGAGCTCACATCTGCACTTACCCGAGCAATGAGCTGTGTGGATTTTCAGGTCCCTTCACAAACGCAGCTCCCTTTTCTCTTCAACAATCCATGCAAAATAATCTGCAGTCCCACCGATGGAGGAGTGGCCCCGTCCCTCCCCCTCCGCCGCCTTCCTGGACCTCCCTGCTACTGGCTTCCTTCTCCCTTCTCTCCCTCTCTCCCGCTGGCGATGGTTACACCTCCCAGCCTTCCCCCAAGGTGTCAGGGGACTGCCGGGGATCCAGCAGGCAGGGTGGGAGGGGACAGGGAGAAGGGGAGGAGGCAGGGAGTGATGGTGAATGGACCCAGTGAAAGGATGGAATAAAACCCTTGCTGGAGAAGCCCCCGGAGAGCACACGGCAGCAGCAGCCCTGCTGCTTGGCTGAGAGACTCCACTTGAGGCTCAGGCTGTGCAGGAGCTGCCAACAGTTTTTCCAGGGGTGCTGGGGTTTGTCACCCCAGATGCACCTGCAAAGCACTGGGAACAGGTCTGCATCCTTCCAGGAAACCACTGCCCTTCAAGCTGAGGCTGAAGTTCTGGGTTGAAATCCTGCCATGTACTCGCACTGTCTTTAACAACTGATGCGCTTCCATACACAGATGTACAGCACTGGAAATGCTTCAAGGACCCACCTTGGTGCAGACTCCAGCACTGCAGGTTGGCTTGCTCTGTGCCTCTGGGCACTCCCACCTGCTGCAGCCCCATCCCATCGCATCATATCCTATAACAGCCCATCCCATAGCATCCCATCCCATCCTCCCTTCTAACAGCTTGCAGGGAACCAAGGGCCTACTCTGGGTTGATGCAGAAAGAGCAGTCCCAGGTTCTTTAAGCTGAGGAAGAAGGGTTTGGTGTCTGCCCCAGACACATATTCCAAGACAGCCAATGGATTCCTGATTCCCTGGAGAAAAGCTCTCGCTAGATCTCTGTGCCTCTTGGAAAGCTTGTTCCAGAGGATGCACACTGCTGATTGAGCAGCCAAATCCCCAGCATCCCAAATGAAAAATATTACAATGTATAGCCATTAGATGAAATAATGTCCTGGAGCAGCTCAGCAGAACACAGCCGTATATTCTTCCGGAAGGGATACCCCACAGCACAGCACACAGGGTTGTTTGCCAGGGATAGTATCGGTAATGAACCATGTAATGAGCCACCCTGCAGCTATACTCAGGAGTTATCCAACAAATGCAAGTGTGAATGAAGGTTACTGTGCTGAAGAGACACATGAAATGGATCTCGTGGCCATGGATAAGGGCAGTGAGAAGCTGGACAAATCCAGGTGTGGGACTGGATTAACCGCCCTTGGGATTCCGTCCTCTGAGAGATAGGATTCACCTTACACCACCACAAAAGTCTGCCCAGCTCCTCTCTCTGATCAATTCTAATGTATTTGTAATCAACCAGCTATCAGGTTAGGGTGCTTTAACAACAACAACAACAAAAATAAAAGGCACGATCAATATTCATCAGCCCATTGTGCTGTTCAGGTCTGAAGGCAAGTAACAAAATCCAATTTCTGCACAGCCAGTCCTAGGAAATGACATTTTGCAGCATGAGAAAATGAGGTTCTCGTTTCTAAGAATACCTCCACTAGTGGGTTCCAAATAACTGGGTTATCAATCATTCTGCTCCTGGGAAGGAGTGGATCAACAGCTGGATTCAGGGAGAAACCTCTTCTCACCCCTGGAGCAGGGTGGTGGTGTTGTCCTCATCATTTATGAGACGCTCCTGACAGTAGTACTGAGATTGTTGCTGTGTTGCTGGTAGATCTGTGTTAGGTGCCCTGTGTATGTGATAACATTTTGCTTTGTTTTAATTAAGAAAGCTCTTAAACTATAGCAAGTTTGGACAAGCATTTTAACTGCCTGGATGTGCATGTGAATGCCACCTGTGACTGGAGTGCTATGGGGAAGCAACCTAAGGAAAGGCCACCCTCCCTCCATACCAACACCAGGGGAGCCAACCCCTCAAGCCCCCAGCAGATGAAAACATGAATCTGGGAGCCTTTAGGCAGCAGGGAACTGCAGGCACCAGAACCAACACTGCAACAGGCATGAAAGTTCCTCAGCTGCACTATACAGACCATGGAAACGCTCCATGGGACTGTTTCCCATGGCTGATGGGAGACACCTGGAAAAAGATAGGAGCTTGTGATCCTGTTCATGGTCATGTACCCCCATGCGACGCACTGACAACCTAAGATGCAAGGCTGCTCCAACCCTGGCTCTGCTCCCCCTTTATTCGGAGTGGAGAAGCCAGAACCACTTATCCTACAACCCCACAGGGTTTATTGACTTCACCTTACAATTTTACAAGTGCCTTAACTGCAGCTTAGTGCCTGTTTGAAATGCTGCAGCCCTGTTACAAGCAGTTTTCCAACCATGCCCTGCTCACAGTCCTTAGTGTGGCACAAGGACACTCCTGGGTGCTGCTCAGCCTTCTCCTCATTTTCCCTAGGAAAACATCACAAGTGTTCTCATGCATCCAGGAATGATTTTGCTTCTGTGTCTTCCCACAGATGTTTTTCTTAGGAAATCCCTTGGAATTCCCAGCTGGGACTCACTAACTTCCAGCACAAGTCACTTTGATGGAACCCAGAATGAGGAGAAAGCTCTACAAGGACTTTGCTACATGCTCTTTGCAGGTAGTGAGGGAAGGGGCACGTTGAGGGGAATAACAGCCCCTGAAGAAGAAAGGACAATCATTCTAAGCCTTTGTCTGCATTTCTCTTGACACTTAACACTTAAATTGTCTCTTTGTTCTGGATAATGGCTGTCCTGAAAGGTCTACCCTGGAGCTGTTTGAGCTGACTCCAAGATGTCAAAATGGTGGTTCCCATCAGGGACACCAGGGCTGGTGGGGAGATGGCTCCTCATGGCTATTCTGGGGGCTGGGAGAGCTGTGATTTGTTCCTCTCACCCTCGGTGGCTGGACGACAGAGATGATGCTTTAAAAAGAATAATGAGAAAAAGGGTGCATGCAAAGAGCTCCTTTAGAGCCCTGAGGCGGGAGGGAGGTCAGCAGGTTTGTAAGTCTGGGAAGATGGAAAGGGGAGAGGAACAGGAGAGTCCCTCAGGAGAGGGTCCAAGGGAAGCACACACCTTTGTGCCTGTGTGCATCAGTGCACGGGAGTGTGTGCACTTGGAGAGGCCCCACGGAGTGCAACACTTTGCTGGACTGGGGCTGAAGCCTCAGACACTGAACATGAGACCCAAAGCTGGCTCCTCTTCTCCATTCACATTGGTTCCTGTTCCACAATGGCTTGTTCTGGGGTGGCTCATGCTTGGTGTGAGGTCACAGAGCCACGGGGGGACCACGGAGCCATGATGGTTCAGGAGATGGTGGGAGAGAGATGCTATGAAGGGGGAACTGCCCAGAGCCTCTGCTTTAACAGCCAGCTGGAAACTCTTTGGCCTGAGAGGTTTGGAAAGCCCAGATGCAATGTGTCCTCCAAGAAAGAAGCTGCCATTTATGCATAGAAAAAAGCCTTCCAGTCTGAAGGTGGTATTGCTTATGGCAGGTACTGCCACATCCAGAGGCCATGGCCCACACTGGCAGCTGCTCCTGCAGGAGGATGAGGAGGGGAACAAAGTGTCCTTGGAGACAAGACATGGTCAGAAAGCTCACACCAAGCATTTCTGCATCAGAGAAGGCTGTTGTCCGAGTTACAGGCACAAGGGGAAGACAGCCAAGCACTGAGCTACACCAAGCACCTCACCCTGAGACAGACTCTCCAGCAGTTCATTAGCTCATGGGGAAAATGACTCTAATCCCAATCCCAGGACTTGCATCTAAACACACTGTTTGGTATCACCCTGCAACCATTGGCTCTTCTGAGATGACAAAGCCCAGGTAACTGCAAGCACTTTTCCCCTACAAGTTTTTTTACTGCATAGACTGTGACCAATTCCCCTTATAACCTCCTCTTGGATATACATTCAAGAGGAACATGGCTCCATAGAAGCCTGGTTTTCTACACCATGGTTCATTCTTTGAGTTCCTTGATAACTTTCTGGGTGATAGGCCACAACTCAGACTTGACTACCAGCCTGGCCAGTGCCCAGCACAGCCACCACGATCTCCAGTGCCCTCTGGGAGCCCTGAGACAACACTGTGCACAGCACGGATCTCCTGTGCAAGGACTGCTCACCCCATGCAAAAGAAATCTTGATGTGCCCTGGAGATTTTTGATCCTCTGCCCAGTGCAGGCATTTCTGCCTGGGAAACCCCAGCCTGGAATATGGGAGACATCATTCCTGGCATTTCAGGTTTTGGCAGGAAGCAAGATTGATGCTGCTGGATGATCACGCTCTTCACTCTCTATCTTCCTGCACGTCAACTTCCAGTTGAGTCACTGTCCTCCAAAACACCATCTTCTCTCTGCTCATGCCTGAGTGTATGAATTTGCATTTCTCCTCCTGAGAGCCCACGTTGACATAAATCAGCTCCCCAAGCAGACCTGACCACTCTCAGCTTGTGACTTGTCCTAATTCTTCTAACTTTTAGTGTACGTAAACTGTACCCTTGGCAAACTCTGGGAGGTCCAGCAGGGACTCTGCTGTTCTTCTGGCTACAAGGGGTCTGCAGCATCTCTTCCATCTTTTGTTACATCCCAGCACAATGAGTCTCCCCTCCCTACTATTCATCATCTCCCTAAACAAACATCACCCTATTTTGTCTGACTAACTTGAGGTGCAAATACACCTTTCCCCAGCACCCCAGGTACAAATGCACATGAAGCATCAACACCCTAAAAGGATTTCTCTGCCATGTCTCATGTTCAACGCAGTTTTATCCTAGTCCCAGACATGTACAAACATTCCAGTTTACCAGCTGCCATTTAACACGCTGCCTGGTTACTACTGGAGCAAGCAGCTTTCCATCATCTCTGTAAGATAAGAACCCATCAGACTGCTTTTCTCCAGAGCTATGTATCTTTGGCTGGACACTCTTTTGCAGTGTCAGAGCAGATTCTTTTACCACCTTCATCTAAACCCAACACACAGCATTTATTTTCTTCCTGAAATATACACATATAAATGCACACACACTCTCTTACAGTCCTTAACGCTAGTAAACATCATTTTCATTGACTGCTCTCTCACATGAGCCTGCCAGGTCTCTGCAGAACATAACAGTTAATTCATAGCTTTTGTTGCCAAATCCCTTCTTTTTCTATTTGGGTTTTTTTTATTACCATTATTATTTCTGCTTTCTCTTCCTTCGCAATGATAGATCCGTATCTAAGAATACCTTTGATGACTGCAAAGCTGTGTGCATGCTGTGGAGGAGACAGCATCTACCAAAGTTTTCTTAAACAATCCTCATTCATAACACACATTATTTTATCTCTGTTTTTCCTCCATTTCTTGCTTGTAATTGTTCTCAACTTAGGAAAATTGACCACTTCAAAGTGCCTTGCATGTGTATTATCAATTGAGGGTTACATTCTGCTCGTAACAAATGCAATTAGGTCATTTAAGTAACCATTAATTCTGAGTTCAGGAATCAATTCACCTTTATCTATCGGATTGAGGTCTGATAAAGAATTACACCAAATTCACTGCAATGCTTTTGGTAACAGAAAATTATCATCTGTCATTTTTAGAAACTCTGGGGCTGTGTTATTGGCAGCAGCACGAATCCTTCAGCATCTATCCCTGAGGCTGAAAAGCTGTTCTGGGAACATGGATTTTCTTTCACTTTGTTATGAAGCTGTTTAGAAAAGCTATTATTTGTCCAGCCCCCAGTTCAATCTGGTAGTCTGCAGGGATACATCTGTGCTGGGGCAGACCAACTTGAACCTAAATGGAAAAGCAGCCCTTGGCTGTGCATTAGGACAAGCATGTGGTCACTGTCACAGGAAAGGCTGATGATTTGGAGGTAAAAAGGCTCTGTTAGCAAATCCATTCACTACACTCAAGGGAAAGCAACTTCCAGAGATGTCCACAGCCCCACTGCTCCTGCCTGCGGTTATCCCTAAGGCACTGTCCGCCCCATTGCCATCCCAGGGAGGCAAAGTTCTGCTGCATCTCCAGTGGAACAGTGGAACCTCCCCAGCTCACCAAGATCTCTCCATCAGTGGATGTGACAGGCAGAGCACGGCTTTCTCCCAACACTGCTTGGTTCTTAGACTCCTATGAAGGTCCCATCTCCAGCTCTCTGCCCTGCCAGCCCCGGGTGACGAGGGTGTCCTGTGATTCAGGCCTGTCTCACTGTGCCTCAGTACCATTAGGATGTCCTATTTACTTTTGTAAATGAAATTTCTGATGTCTGTTTATTGCCCAGGCAAATAGCATTGATGTATGGGACAACTGCACAACCTCCTTTCTACCCACTTCCCTGTATTTCAACCCCAGATGTCTGTAAGGTGCTTACCAATAACTTTGTTCATACAAATCTACAGAGCTCATTGTTTGCTGTGACAGCCAAATCTGAGGTTCAGAGGAGTCACCTTCCTCCTTTAACCACAGGTATTTGCCAGATCATAGAATCATGAAGGTCTACCTCTGCTAAGGGCTCCTGCCAGCCCCAGCACTCCACTGAGACAGGGGAAGGGGGATTAAAGACAAACCTGATTTACTTTATATTGTCTATAAATGTTGAAATGAACATCTGAATGATCTGATGTTTCATTTAAGCTCAAAGTTAGGGCCTGGCTGGGACATATGTGGAACAGACACACAGAGAGCATGGGGCTTCCACATCTGGGACGGTGCTAGGTTGCAGTGGGACAATTAGCAATGATGAGGCTTGCAGCTACAGGGACCTCTGAGAGGAGGATCCCAGCATCTTTTCTGCTCTGAGCATCCCTGGGTTGCTAAAGTGGATTCAATAAAAGGACATTTTGGGATGCTGATGGAGAAATGACAGAGATACCAATGAATTACCATTAGCTGTGGGTGCCCTTAGGACTACTGTAGCTGTAGCATTTAATCTGGTAGAAATGACCACTGGAACTGGGACAGGAAGCACGAAACTGCATGGCTGAACCCATTACAGACACCAAATATCACTGCAGCTAATGGCAGTGGAAGGGGCAAAGAACAAATTATTCAGTGGCTGGACCGAGAGATTAAACTAATACATTTTCTGATAAAGCAATTAGTTGTAGCCCGATGTTTCATCTCTTTTGAGCTCGAAGTCAGAGGAAGACAGTGATCTTCTGCAAGTAGGGAGATGAGGAGCAGTTAAACAATTTAGGAAAAAATCAATTTCAGTAAACTCTCAGAATAAGAACATTTGCAATGAAGAACTGCAACTGTGACCTTTCTGACGTGATTTTTTCCCTGTGTGAAACTCCCGCGGGAAGCTGTGAACTGGCTGAGCTGACAAAATGTGTTTCATCTGCAAAGAAACTTTCTTTTAATTGCATTTCTCCCCATTCCTTTCACTTCCAGATATTTTGCTTACGTTCTAGCGGAGCTGGAGCTCTGTAAAGCATAGGGAAGGGACAATTCACTATAAGGGGACTAGGAAGGAAGCTGAGATAGGCCTGGAAAGGCTGTGACTGTCCCTCATGCATTAACACATCTGCTGTTGCCATCACAGGCATCAAGGGCACAGCCATAATCAAGCTCCCTTTCTCCATCCTTCCAACCATTTATAGATAATCTCACTGGGATTCATATTCCTCAGAAATCTCCATCACAGGACACATTCCCATGGAGCTGGCATCCCTGGGGCTACTCTACACCATGAGCAGAGGATGGGAACCATGTTTTCAGCAGGAGAGTTTATCATTCCTCAGCCATGGGTCGGTATGGGACTGGGATGCAGTTAAGTAGTTCCCCACCCTGCACTACCTTTTAACTCAACTTCCATTTCCTAAACCACTGCTGACACCTGTCTAAATAATCATTATCCCCACAACCACGCTGAGTGTCAGCTTTTGCTGAGTCTCATGCAGCAGATTTGGAGCTTTTGAAAGGATTCTGAGCTTAAGAAGCGGCTCTGGGTGTTCACCACATTTTACTGGCTGTTTTTCCCCATGCACACACAAACACACCCCCTGCACGCACATGTGCTCTCTTCCATGTGAGTTGCCTATGTGAACACTGGCCATCCGGTCTTCCGAGCCACAGCACATCTTTAATCAGTCAGATAATTCAATCACTCATCTCAGACCTGCTCCACACAGCCGTCATTTACAAGCATCAAAGCTTCTCTGTCAAAAACCACATAGGCTGGGGGTTCATTCAGGCATCACGGTTTCAGGGGGTGCAGAGGAAAAGAGCTAATGGGATGGATTAAATGAACTTCTTATAAACAGTTCTGAAGCTACCAGCCAAGCATCCTCAGCAACGAATGATGGCACAAGGGCAACTCAGGCATCTGCAGGATTTGTAAGGTATTTGCAAAATCTCCCTCTTAAATTGCAGAGTGGGGAGAATTAAGGAGGGAAGTGCCAGATGAAGCTTCTTCCCTGAGATGCTCAAAGCCACCGAATGGGATTTAGATGCCTGGTTCTCATTAAAATTAATGGAAATTGGGTGCCCAGACCTATAGGCAGCTTTCAAAAGCTTCATCTCCATTTATAATTAATGTTCCCAACAGATCGACTAAATATTTATACTATAGGTCATGTTATATGCAAAACCGAAGAGGTGCCTATTGGTGGTCAGGGACCTAGGGAAGGAGAGTCTGATGGGGTGGGTGTCAGGTTCAACCCACACTGTCCCTTGTTTAAAGCTCTTCTCCTTGCAAATCTCCAGAAGCTCCCGTTAGATGAGCAGCTGGGGTGGCAGCTCCAGCAATGATGATGTTCTCAGGGCACAATAAAGCAAACTGAAATGGCAGCTTTACAGCTTTCCTGGGTTCTTTTCCTCTCCCTCCCCACAGCTCTGACTTCCTTCACCTCTGCAAATCTCCATTTCCAGTAAGAAAATACACATTATCACTGCAGGAGGAGTGCAGTGGAGCTTAATCCATGAACACTCCTCTGCCTTGGTCAAAGATGCCACAGATGGCAGATGCCAAGTAAAAGACTGACACTAATCTGCCTCCAGGCCTTAGCAAAGTGGTAGCTGGCTCTGTACCACTGCATTTGCTCTGTAGCAATGGAGTGATTCAGTGAACAACGCTGGTGGGTTGAACTCTGACAGCATCTATGATCTGGGGTCTACGATCTGGGATGAAAGCTTTGCAGTCCTGCAGGGGAAGTCCAAAGTCCTGTCCTGGTTTGTCTGTTCCCAGAGGAAACTCTTCCTCAGCTAGGCCATGCATTAAGCCTTGCCCCAGCTGATCCATTGGGCAGTACCAAGGGGAAAGAAGGCATCATTCTGCTCTGACACCATGGCCAGTCTGCTTGACATGGGACATTCACTGTTCCATGGCTTTGTTCCCAATTGAAATAATTGGCTTGGCAAAACAAGAATTAAAACTGAAGGCTTAGAGCTGTTGTCCCCAGACACGATGTCAGAAAAGCATCGAGGACACATAAAGAATAAAACAGCTGCATTTTCCTTCTGACTACCTGTTTAATTAAACAACAGCTGGGTGCAGGGTTGTGAGACAGCAGAAGGATCCCAAGGCAGAGGAGATCAGGCGATCCACATGATGCAAACCCTTCCCACCACTGCCAGCGCAGCAGCTGACACCAGCAGAAATCTGCTCCATCACTGAACTCATCACTGCAAAAGGTCCCTTAAATTTTAAGCATTTAATCCCAGAATCAAGTATGTACCCCAATTCACAGTCAATTCACTCCCCACCTTGCACAAGAGATAGGGCTCACAGGCAGGGATTTTAGGAGCAGGTTGGAGAAGTCTCTGTTGGCAGCAAACTATATATCAACTGGTCCTGTCTTGGACTAGGCCACCTCTCAAAGCTCCTGCCAGGCCAGCAGATCTGTCACTTGTTGATATACATGGAGGAGAGAGTCAGCAGGTCTGTGTTTTCCTATCACATAGTCCCAGGGACAAGGTAAGCTTTCCCAGCTGGAGATCCCTCCGGGTTTGGCCATGGAGGGAGGGCTGTGAGCTCTGGCAGAACATCTTTGCCTTGCTGCCAAGGAGCCAAGCCTGAACCCCCTGACGTGTGTGTGGTTATGAAGACAACACTGGGACCAAGGACTCAAGGGACAGCTTAATCCCAGCAATGCCCCTTCTCAGGCCCTGAGCCACTGACCCAACCATCATCCCTAGCCACAGATGTGATCCCCCTTGCCTCTGAGCAGCACCCATGCTGGAACTCAACCCTGCTCCCAGCGAGAGCTGTGCAGGCTGCTGCACTGTCAAACTGCCCTAGATTGGAGCAAAGAAGCTCCTTTCTGAAGGAAGATAATTGCTCTATTTTAAAACTAGGTGGTTCAAGGAGAAAAACACAGGCAAGAGGGCCTGATGCTCTGAGCTTGGGGTAGGAAACAGGAGGTGTGCAGGGCAGAACTGCACAGCTGCTTTGCTGGATGGTCAAAGTGCTGGATGAAGAACATGAGTCGGGCTGCTACTGTATCCCCAGTCCAGCCAAATCTCCTCCCCAGGCAGGAGAAGCGGGTGCCCCTTCTCAGGGTACTGAGCTGGAGACCGGACATCCTTAAAAGCCAGAGGGGAAAAGCTCCTGGTGGAACAGAGCCGCTGCCTCCTCTCACCTATGCCCCCTTGACCCACAAGTTCTGGTTTTGTGGCCATAAAGGAGGTCCCCAGAGCATCCTGTTAGTCCAGGCCGGTCCAAGAGCCGGTGCTGTGAACCCAGCCACAAAGGGGAACCGCTCCTGCCACGAGGACAGCTCACAAGAGAGCTTCTCTAGAGAAAACAGTTGCTGCTTTGGCAAAGCAAAGACCAACAAACTAGAGCAGACAACAACAGAGCCATTAATAAGGCCAAGCCTGGCATCTTCCTGGGCTCCCCGCACCACTGTGATCAGTGGTTTCACCGAGCGAGCACAGAAGAGAGCTCTTCAGCAGAGTTTTGTCTTTGCTGCTTAAAATTCAATAGCTCCACTTTCCAAGCAGGCAGGAAAGAAACAGTTTTTGTACGTTAACAGCCTGCCCCCCTCGTCCCCATTTGTATGGGGGAAGCTCTCTGCTTTGAACTTGGCAGGGAAGGACACCGAGGCCTCAAGGATGTGTCAGCTGCTTCCTAGCCCTGCTGGACCCGCACTGGCCCTGGCAGAGACAGGTCCTGTTTCAACATCCCTTGGCTGGAGGGCAGAGAGAGGTTTTGACTGCTTGAGTGAGTCCAGAGGAGGCCACAGAGATGCTGTGAGGGCTGGAGCAGCTCTGCTCTGGAGCCAGGCTGAGAGAGCTGGGCTGGGTCAGCCTGGAGA
>JANHGB010004585.1:0-15035 GCA_026283785.1 Coracopsis vasa
ACTCTGTTTTGGAGACATTAATAAAAGGTCAATGCATTCAGTGTATTCCTGAATCTTGGAAACTCTCCTTAATATCAGGCATACAAATGTGATCTCGGTACATCAGTGAATATATGGGCAAAAATGGTAAGTGATGTGTCTTAAGACCCTAGGTATAGGTGGAGGCCTACTGAAAGGAGTATAATATTCAGCAGAATTATCTGTATAAGTACAATGAAAGCCTCAGAATCAAATGTCCAAGTGCATATTGTTCTGAGGAACAGAAAGCCACTGATTAAAGATGGAGAAGGAAAAAAACCCCGAACAACTCCCCAGCATCACACTGTATTGTTGATGCTATCAGTGGTCACTGCACACTTTGCTATTATACATTATTTTAGAACAACAAAAGCCTTGCTTGTTTAGAATTTAAGTCAAGATAAAATGTGTTGCATATTTTGTGAGGTGTTATGAATATACAATAAGACAGCTCCATTTATCTGTGATTTATAATACGGTTGGATTTCTAAGAGCTATGATATTATGGCAGGCATCACTGACAAGTTTTAGCTGAAATTTTCCTTAGAGTCCCTTTACCATAACATGCAGTATCTTAACTTTTCCTTTACTTTGCAAAAAGATTTATTCTGAGGCTTTTAAATGTTAAAATCTTCTTAACACAGATCCCATCTATTCTACATTGCATGTGATAGATATTAATGGCTTCTGTTGAGCACAGTGAAAACAAATTGTATCTACCCAGTGAATATTCACTAGTTCCCTGATTTATCTATCCTATTTGTAGATGGACTTTTCTGCTTGTGTTTTGATACAGCCATTTGTAAAAAGGTTCTGTATTAAAAATGAGGTTTTTCATATTGTAAAAGAAGATTTATTATATCACATAATATGCTATCATATGAGTGTGTCCATTTCCAATTGCACACTTCTTTTTTTTATTTTTCCCTTTATCTCTGCCCATTGGACTCAATGAAACTTGCTAATTCATAGAACTGGTTTTAAGAGCACATCTCAGGACAGTTAGTAATTAGGATGTCACTGACTGCAAAAGTTCAGATAAAACAGAACGAAGTATTTTGAGACCCGTCACTGAACATAGCAAATTAAGCACTAGAACATTTTTTCTCAAATCCAAGTAGTTCTTAGAAGATCCAGGGGCTGTGTAGTTAGAAACTCAGGTTCCCCAAGTTATTGGAAAAAGTGTTCCTACTCGCTTTAAGTTTAGGAAGCAAATAGGCAACACACAAACTTGTGTTTCTAAAGCTCACACTAAAGATATGCAGAACTTGCAGATGTGTGTCTATTTTAAATTTTAAGAAAGCTGTTCAAAGTACTGAAACAAATCACCTGTTTCCAATCAACTGATACCTCTTCAGTTATCAAACAGTTTCTGACAGTAATTGCTAATGTTTCAGCTCTTGAATCTCTAATCTCAGTTATCACCTGTAGACATAATTTATTTCTACTTTACCTTTATAACCTTCTTTCAACTCAGTTCATCTTTATTATTTTTAATAACATACACATACCCCTTAAAATATGTTAATATACTTTTATATAAAAATATTTCTTCTTCCCATATTCTCTACCTCCCATCTCCTCATAATTAATAGTTCCTTATTCTGTGGCTATTTGGAGAGCATTAAAAGTCTCTTTTTAGGAAAAAAGCTTCCTACCCAATTTGTTGCACAACTTGATAGAACAGCATTGAAGATTTACAATATAAATGTCAATTTTAGTATATTATTTAAAATTTGGGACTTACTAGTAACTTATTAATTATTTGAACACTTCAGGCTTCTTTATAAAGCTTTGTACATAACAAAAGGGTAAAATTCTCTATTTTTCAATCCACATTTAGGTTAACCTCAAAACAGTTTATTATGTCCCTGAATCTATGTCATGCCTTCTTTAAATTTATAACTGTTATCTGTAGTACCTCATCCAAATAAATGCTGTTAATATACTTCATGCATCATGCAGCATCTCTTGAGGTCTTTAGGCTTTGGTTTTCACAAATTTTTGAGGCCATAGCTTGGAAAAGAATGGGACATTGGCTGGAATTACTCCAGAAAGTAAAAAACATCACCACAATTTTGAAAGTATGCATCTGTTTCCAGAATTCACTGGTCCCTTCTGGGTTTTTTTGTTTTTTGGTTTCTTGGTTTTTGTTTTGTTTTTTTTTTTTTAATGAGCAAAGCCTATTCTTTGGTAATTACACATTTTTAATGTATCAGAATCAATTTACCAAGAATCGGCAAGTTGTCTTGTCAGTTTAGTGACACAGAGGAACATATTTAGAAGGCATATGGTTGAGAAAGCAGGGTGTGCTGCACCCTGGGAGATCTCTTCCTATCTTCCTGCAGTACTTCACTGAGTAGAGCACATTCATATAAGGCTCTCTTGAATGTGTATTAACTGAATAAAAGAGACCATTTCCTAATGATGAAATATTTTTGCTATGCTCATTTAGATTTTTTTTTCTTGTTTACAAAAATAATGCCCTAGAACAGTCAATATATAGTAATTGCTGGTCTCCTCTAAGAGAATTAAATAACATGCTTTTGTTACTCATGATTCAGTTGGTTTGTGCATAACATACAACTTTGATTTGAAACAAAACCAGGAGTGTACAGAATATTATAGGTATATGTTTTCTATATATGCATATAGATATAATGAAGACATAACATAGTATATGTGTATACCCTGTATTCATCCCTAACTGCCTGATGTCTTGTTTTCAAGCACATTGACACATGCAATCAAGGGCAAAATGCATCTTCTTGCAGGGTCTCCTATACTGCAGTTACAACAAGACTAAGTCAACTTTTTATGCTAGTATGTATTTTCAATACCAGCAATAAGCTGCAGCGTCGCAGAGCTCAGTGTGGCCTGCAAGTGCTTTCTGAGAAGCCTGACTAATTAGTGCATGCTGAGCTTCATGCTGCTATAGCTGAGCTCCTGATACCTAGGCTAAATATAGTTGCACAGGAAGCCCCCTCAAAGATGTGCTAGTGTAGATGTGTTTTTTGAAAGGTACAAGTTCAGAGGCAATGCACTACAGTCTTTCCTGAAGGATTAAATAGGGCTTTGATGGGGTAGGTGTAACAGACCTTTTTGTAGCCCACTAAACATTTCAGTTTGTCTATTATTCAGTGGAAATCTGTCCTGAATTATACATCATGAGGAAAGTAAGCCATGGACTGACTCCAAAGCCAGCAGGAACTAAAAGCAGCGTGAGCACTCTGTATACTGCATCTAGACATGAATGTCCCACAGCAATGGTTTTATTGTATGTATTCTATTCTGAACTTATAATAGTAGTCTATCTACTTTAATAGTCAAAAGCAGAATTTAAAAGGAAGGTGTAAAACCACATGATGCCACTAATTTGGAAGTTTTATCCTATGATTGCATATGACTTACATTCCAGATTTCATAGCAGGAAAGAGGGCAACAGGTATTCCCCTTTCTGCTTTTGACTAGCTATTTATTCTTGAGAAAGTCTTAGTCTTTCACAGGTGCTTCTTCTGACAGATGGAGATAGCTTGAACTGGCAATATATGTTATTTTTTATTCATCTTACTAAACATGGTATAAGATTTTACTACAATGTTAGCATACTCAAGAGTCCTTAATTAGAATCCATATAATAAAACATACGTGTCTCAGTTCAGGCTTAACCTGAAAGAATATTCTTACTCTGAGGAGTTCTACAGATATTTTCTACCAGTTTTCCAAAGAACTCTGAGAAGTTAGAGAAATAAAATTCTTTCAAAACCTAGTTTGGTACATACACATCATGAGAGTATCAACTCCGAGTTTCATAGTTTCATAGATAGTCTGAAAAGTGCTTGTTACCACACTTGTCAGTTCTTTCAAAACTCTTGGATCAAGTAATGTAATTCTTATAACAATTTGATTCCTCCTCTTCTTTCATCCACTGCTCTTACACTTTTTTATATCACTATCTTTGGGAATGCTTCAAAAGCTGCTTTCCACTTCACTTCTATATACAGGTATCTCATATTCACAATTTCTAAAGAACTAAGTAAAAAAGATTATCTCACTGCAAGATCTTTGGGGGTTCTGACATCCCACATGGATTCTGCTAGGCTTCCAAATTTTGGGGTTTTTACCATATTTTGCTCCTATTTTTTGGAAATCATACTGGAATTATAACCCCCTAGCCAGCCACTGTTTGGAATCTTACTTGCTGCCATAATTTGAATTCCATTCAGAAAAAGTGAAGGCCTACAAACATTATGTTTAAATCACTTCAGTACCTTCCCTGTTCACTTAATTTTTATTGCTTTGGTATATAAATTTTCAGCTCTCTCACCTGATTGTCTAACAAGATGGTGTCCAGGCTGCTGCCTATGGATTTTATTTTTCTATTCTTTTTACTTCATTGTCTTTTAAAATGCTGTAGCCTACTCATTTAAAAAGAATCTGGCTCCTGAATTTCAGCATTGCAAACTACCACTTATTTTGATCTCACAAAACATGTCAAATTGAATTATATTATGCTTTTTCTTTAGCAATTCAATCATATTTATTTACAGGAATCATTTCAGAAAGTTACTTAAGGCAAAGTCAAGAATAGCCTATTCTCTTGTATCCTTCAGAAGGAGTTGTTCCAAGATGCAACTATTTATTACTTTCAAAATTGTCTTTCTGATTTACATTGTGATGTGACATCCAACTCATTTATATCTGGTATGATAATTGTCCTAACAGACTTTATTACAGATTGCCCTAATCTCTCTGAAGGCCAGGACACACTCTCAACTGTGAGAGTATTCTACGACCTGGATCATGCAGTAGTGTGGACCTACCTAGATTCTGATGCATGACCTACATATACAACATAGTGTACTTAAAAATCTCTGTAAATTGGACCAAGAAAGACCATCTGGGCAACTTAATCTAGTTCAAGATGTCCCTGCTCATTACAGGGGGTTGGATTAGATGAACTTTGAAGGTTCCTTCTGACCCAAACTGTTCTATGACTCTATGATCTTAGAATGAGAGTTACCCTTCAGGTGCACAGAACCAGAAGTTTCATGTACCATCCCAGTGCTCATCTAGTGAAGGTGAAAAAAAGACAGTAGTGTTGGGGTGGGGAGGGCAGACATGACACACTTTTCACGTCACATTGATACTAAACTGTGTATTTAATGTGGTGTGAAAAGACAACAAATTGGTGTGATCTTCAAAATATTGTAGTGCTAGATTGGATGTATACAGTCATCAACAGTCATGATCATCAGGGCAATGCAAAGAGCCACAGGTAACATTAATAAACAATCTTTGACTTGTAATTTGCAATTTTCTCTTCAGGATACGCATCCAACTATATATATACAATGTAACCACACTACATATTTCCAAATGTTTATACAGACCCTGATTTTCTTGGTAGACATGTTTATGTATTTGTGTCTTTTGTCACTGGCTGAAAATATTTATCTTGTCATGTTTCAGAGGTACAAACTTTCTCCCAAACCTTGTGAAGTTTATCTTAAATGTTCCCAAATTTGCAGATTTGGGCATTTATTGTACTAAGGCTTTTATTTCAAATGGATTTGTTATACTATTCACCATTTTTCTGTTCTGGTATAGGCTGTAGGAATGAGGATTTAAAATCATTTTCTTAAAAGAAAGCCAGGGTTACTAATGAGGATAATCAAAGCAATGACATTGGAGAGCTTGTGTTCCTTGCAAGAGCTAAGTTTATCATTGCAAATAAATTTATTATGAGAGTGCTAGAAGGTGATGAAATAGGAGAATGAAGTAGAAGGTAGCTGATGGGCTTTGTTTGCATTTTTTTTTCCTCAAAACAATGTCTGAAACGAAGGAGTGGTGAAAAAATCACTGATTATAGAGGCAGTATAAATTAGAATCATAATGAACTTTATTATTGTAATAACCTGAAGATAAAAGGTCATTCATGCAGAATTATATGTGGCAGTAATGGACAAATCTCCTGTGCATATGGGACGTTTCCCTTTGGGGCCATGAACGCATGCAGCAGCATCAGAAAACTGACAGGTTCAGAAAAAAACTTGGAAATGAATGATAGCAACGCCCACCAGCTTTGCCATAAAGAGAAGAACCCTTATCCATAGGCTCAACAGTAAGTTGTGATAGTGTCACCTCTATCTTTTATTTAGTGTAAAATGTCATAATAGGGTCAAAGGTGGGAAGAGGCTGGTCAAACCAGAAAAAAATTATATTGGACTTAAACTTCAAGAAACTAGAGAAGTGCTTAATTCTTAATTTCTTGACATATTCAAATGACCCTTGATGCCTTATGGTGATGTGAATTATCTATATTTATTAAGTGTGACTGAAGAAATTAAAAGATATTTGAAAGAAAGTCCAGCTCTTTTTGAATTTGAACTCTGAGGCATGTTGGACATACAAGTTATTCATATATAAAGTTAGGATTATTGGTCTTGTTTTGGGAATTTATATAAAGCATACTTAATATTTCATAGTGAGTTAAACAGCTGTAAATAAAATTAAGCTAAATACATAAATAAAGATGCATAATTATTTTAGTGTACAGAGAAGGTCTTACTCTAAACTCTACTTTTGGGATTTTTTCTTTTTGTAATTATGTAAGTTTTGTAGTTACTCCTGATTTACACTGGCATGCGATGTCCAAAATTGCCATTGTAAGACATAAAAAGCAGAGTCTACTGTGTAACAACATCAAATCTGGGTATCACTTAGATGTTTTTTTCACCTGTGAGAATAAATTTACAAGGTTAATACCGTGATTAGTATTACTACTGAGAGCTGCTGTTCTGTTTCCAGTGACAGACTCTTGGTCGGACTGGTTATTTCACAGTTCTTCAAGGCAGCTCTGAAGACAGTTTTACTGCCATGTAAGATCTCGCTGAACTATCCATGTCTGGAAGAGTGATCAAGAATACTAGTTGCTAAAGTGACCATACGTTGGTATATGAGGGATGGACACAATATGTCCCTAGACATTAGGAAGAGGTCACCCAAACCAAATTCAGAATGGTAATTTACTATCACTTCAGATCCTCTATGAGTTCCCCCTACCACTGCTTGAGGACTAAGCGTGCTCATAACAAACTTAGACCTCTCTTAAATTAAGATGCATCCTGTATTTTGGAAGCCCTAGCTTCAAAAAATATAAGAACCTGGGGATGTTTAAATTTCCATCTCGTGCTTCATTAGATAAAAATTACAAAGTTGTGTGCTTTTTTTTAATATTTTTTTTTTAATTTCCCTGGAAATGTGGTATAGACCATATTGGTAAGAAGTTAATGGATAATCATGACTCTTGGGCACTGTTCCAGTTTTCTACCATTTAGTGCTTTGTACAATGGGCCTTGATGCTGCTGTTCCTCAGCTGTATGTGGATTTTGCCATTAATTTCAGTAGGAATTGGCTTGAGTGCTTAGCCAGTGTGTGCTTTGACTACCTCATCTGTGAAATTGGTGTAATAATATTGTAGAAACTTACTTATTTGCATAAATGAAATCTCTTTTAGACCATAGCTGTTTGTAAATTAGAGAGTATGAGCACAAAACAGGATGGGAGGAGAGAACAAAACATAACTATCCACAGAAATGTTGAGGTATTTTAGAGATCTTTAGACATGAAGTGATAATTACTGACAGCTATTACTAAGTTCTGTTCTGTATATAGCTTCTTGAGAGGGATTATTCCACAGTTGTATCATTGGTTTGGGTGGTTTGGTTTGTTTTTGTTTTTTTACCTGTACTTGCATTCTGAATTGTTTTCTCAGGATTATTGTAATTTCCTCTAGGACTGGTGTGCAACAGTGTACTCCATATGAAGTTAATGCTATCTTTTGTTTTCAAATTCCACTTTTGTGGTTCATTTACTCATCTGGTCTTACCTATTTTGCACTGGTTCAGATGTGTTTTGATGCATAAATACCCATAAAGTGGAAGCTGCTTCTTCAAGTGCTCTCTATGATGAGCAGTAGTGGTTTTGCATTTGCTGAACAAATGCCTTGCCATCTTCACTGGCCTTCAAGTCTGTTTCCACACGTACCCTTTGAGTAATAATACCCCTTCTGTAGAGGGTAATGCAGCTGTATAAAAACAATCAAGCTGGCAAAACTATTCCATTCAGACTTACTTAGTGCTGCTGAGCAGAAACATGCCTGTGAAATTTCTACCTTCCAGCATCTGTTAATAGGGGCAGATCACATGTAATGCAAGTATTGATTCCATGAAACTTTTTGGCCTGTATGCACAAGGTTAGAAAGCATCAGTTGGGGGCAAAATGTGTTACAAAACATTTATGCTTACTGCAGTGCTGTGGGACATACCACAGCACTACAGAATTGTTAGGGTTGGAAGGGGACCTCTGTGGTATCTCTTAAACATGCAAAATACTTTGTGTTATTAAAATAGAATCCACTGATTATCCTTTGGCTGTTATACACTTGTCACAGTTGGTTTCTTTGGCTTTTGTTTACTTTTATTAAGATAGTTTTCACATGAAAATATATTTTAAAGCTACAAATGGCGTTAGATTAAAAATATCCTGTGAAGTATCCTGATCTACAGGAAAAATAAATTTTAAGTCTCAAAATATTTTATCTGGATCAAAACACTTTTCATAGTTGCTATCACACAACAATTACCTTTCAGTAATCTCCCTTTGTCTACAGAATAAAGAACTGATGTAGGAACTGTCTTTGATTTCTGAGATAGGACTGTTTCATATTTCACATGCTAGTTTAAAGGAGCAGTATTTCTTTCTTTCTTTCTTTTAGTCCCTGCTAAATAAACAGCTCTTTTCTCTTCAAACCTCATGTACCATGGCATAACACTTGCCTCCATTAGTCTTCCTTCTTTCCTCCTTCACTGCTTGTTCACATGCCCTGTTAATTTACTTATTTAATTTTCCTGTTTCTGTTCCTACTTCTCTTTTTCCCTCTGGTTGTCCCCTCACACAGTCAAGTTGGTGGTTAATATGAGGAGGGGTTTCCTGAAGCAGTGAGGTCCTTCCAGTTAAGCAAAATCCAGCTAAAACTATATAGATTTCAATTTTAGTCTTAAAACCTGCATACAGTTATACCAGACCCAAGACTGATGTTTGAAGCTAAATGGCTTTAAAAAGAAAACAATTTTCATTTTTCATCAAAAGCTTCCAACCTAACAGTTTTAGAACCCACACATATTGTTTATAGCAGTATTCTTGAATGTATTACCCAATATAAAAAATTCAGGAAACCAACTCTCTGTCCAGGAGAGCTTAGAAAGAAAGACCAAATCCTGCAATCAATTGATGCAGACAAATGCCACTCCATTAATTTAATAACAGTTTTCTGCAATCTGCTTTCAGGGCTGAATTTTACACAAACAGCATGAAGGAGATTTAGATACAGAGTGATATAATCTTCGTGTACATTTTGTGGCATCTTTTAAGTGTTTTACTATCCCTACCCTATGCAATCACTCCTTGTGCCCTGCCCTGCTCAGCTTTCTTATCAAAGGATGCATATACTGTAGATATTTCCCAGCTGTCTAAGTGCCAATGTAGCTAAAATTGAGGAATTCAAAAATTGCTATCTATATAGCTGTTAAAATAATTCTACCATTTTGAAGGAAATAGGGCTTTTTGTGGTGCTTTCATGATTTGATAAGAGAACTGTAGATTTCATTCTATCATAATTCAGACATTTTGTATTTCACTCCAGTTCACACTGAGTTGCTAACAATTGTCTGCAATTAAAGCACTTGTGGATGTCTTGCACAACCTTTTACTTCCAGTTTGATTTAATCTGTAATTCAATTTCACATTCAAAGACTTTCCTCAACATACATCTAAGATCCATTGATCCCAAGCTATACAGCAGGTCTATAACTCACAAAGTACAGACTAGGTCATGATCCATGGCAAGTTCTTAAATATAGTGTCTTTAACCCTGTGGGGATATCATGCAGAGAGTCACAGAATGAACAAGTAAGAGCTCCAGCAAGTAAAGCCCTATATAAGAATACAAGCCAATTACAAACTATTACTTGTCCCTCCCATTTACTCTTCTCTTGCAATTAAGTGAAATTTGTGTCATATCAAGTGGTGCTTGTTTCCTAGTCAACATATCAGACTCAGTTCTGTACAACACTGATCATATTTTTAAGGGCCAAACCCAGTATAATTGGCAGTCATAGACTATTACTTTTGCATTTTACCACTGGATTTTTTTTAGATATACCATAGTTGAAACTAATATGACCCTAAATTCCAGATGACTGTCACTATGCAAACATGAATTCCATTGCCCATGAAAAGCAGAAGCAAGGTACACCTGCATGAATAATAGTTTTTCTGTTTGTGATGTAAAAGGGATCTTTATGCTGACAGACTTATTGCTAATGGGATGGTGTGTGGTGCATGGGCTGTAACGTACTAGATCTGAAGACCTAAAATGACAACTAAAACCAAGATAAAGTATACTTTGTTCAGGAAATGTTTGCAAGGGTTGACTATATTTTGATTTATTTCACATCAATTTCTAGCTTTATAGGTGTTGGAAATAGAAGACATGTATCAAAATAAATTATTATTAACATTCTCCTGTAAGTTAGAGAATAAAATCTTACCTGACACATGGAAACGACTCTCATCTGAGTGTTTCCGGTACTAGTATTTCTTACCCAAATGATCAAAACCTCAGGGAGCATCACTGTGATAGAACTGTATTCATATCAGCCTGTCCAGGTGCAGTAAAAGAAAACATTGAGTAAGATATTGCCATTGTTACATTACTTGGGATAGAGGATTACTGTTCTTGGCTAGCAAAAATCAGCATCTCTTCTGTCTCGATTGACTCAGAGTGACTGGATCACTCAAGAAACTATCTTGAAATTCTTACTCTGTCTGAAAGCTTATTTTGCATAATCTATATGTTCACAACAAACCATTTGAAAACCACTTTAGAGCAGTTCCCAGTACATGGCCTGAGATACTGTTTGTGGTGACAGGAATACACTGCTACAGTCAACGATTGACAAGACAAGCAAAGTATGATGCTGCTTATAGCCCATTTCTTGCATAGTGTCACATGCTGGTCAGCAAGGACTGTGGGTCATTAATTTAGAGTATTTGGAGGGGGGGATTCTTTTGCAGTCCTCAAACTTGAAAGCTAAGCATAAACATAACCTGTATTTGGCATTTAAAATACGATCATCTTTGCTGGCTTCTCTGCAAGATTACAGAACTTGCAATCCAATTGAGATATTTTTGGAGCTAGAAGTATCATATCCAGCTGTGAACCACGTTGTTTCCCCATTATGAGACACCCAAAATCTTGGATCGCAATCCTTAACATGTTACGTGAACAGTTCTGCAGTTGCCAGTGCTGGTGTTCACACCAGTTATTGCCTCTCCTTTTCAATCAAACACACAGACACAAGTGAGAAAAAAAAGAGGAATGATTTTTTTGACAAGTTGCTCAAAATAAATGGGAGATTTTGAAGGTGCTGAGAAATTCTGAATGACAGAGATAGACCAAAACCCTGTGGTCAGAGAAAAAGTGGTACTGTCAAAAGTGCAGAGCAAAGCATGAATCAACCTGCAAAAGGACCAGTCTTGTATGACTTTGTACTCTATGTCAATATACAGTAATGATGTCCATGCCACATAGATTTCTTTGGGCACACAGAGAATAGCAGCAAGGAAGTGTCCTTGCTACCAGTGTCCTACCTACCAGTAGGTACCAATTTAGGCAGCGGTGCATTTACAGATAGCAAAAACAGAGTTATGCAGGTCATCCCAAGCATGGCTCAGTAGAGCCTTTACACTTGCAAAACCCAAGGATACACATTAATTTCCCACACCTAATGCACCATGATATCCGTATGTATTTAATTTCTTTGAGATATGTTCCATTCCTTTTTGTTGAAGTAACCAGGCTGAGAGTACGCTTGCCTACACGTGGCACAATGGTACTATGGGCCCAGAACAAGTGTTCCTTGATTATTAGTGCATACATCAGATCTGAGAACAAATGCTAGATGTACTGGCATCACTTGAATTCTTTGGGTGTACTATTCTAACATTCCCATGGAAATAGAGTAGTTTTCTGCTTCTGATTTTATGTTGATAATGTCAATCAAAAACTCTTGTCAGTCCAGCACTGAACATTACTAGCCTTCAGCCTCAGGTTCTTGTTGATACCTGGTTAATCATGGTGAGAGAAACTTTTCTGTGGTATAATGGTAATTTACAGCAGAGACTCAGAAAGAGCTCGGAAAGCAGCAGTGTCAGATGTAGTCCCAAGCTGGCACTTGCAGGTGAGTTTCATACTGATGAATTAGTGTTTTACCTCAAGACCTCCTGTTCTTATCATATGACTGCAGAAGAAATAAAGTCTTTATCATACATCTAAAGTAAAATGATTCACTGCACAGAGTAGCCACCATCTTCCTTTCAGGGCTGTATTTCAAGAGGTTTGTCAGTGTGGCAGACTAGCTGTGTGAGAACAGAAACCTCCACTGGTGAAGAGGGAGAGTGGCTCTGTATTATCAGCTGTGGAACAGAAAGATGCAAAATGGGGGGGAGTGGGACTTAAATTTTAACTGATGCTTAAACATTCTTTAACTTAGTTGTTTGGGGGTTTTGGTGGTTTATTTTTCTTTTGTTTTCTTTTGAATACAGAAATTGGACATTTTAGGTTTGCTACAGGCACTAAATCTTTTCTGCTTCATCTGGAAAAGTGTATTTTCTCCTGCTGTGTAATTCCAATTGTTACAAATGGGAGAAGGTGGTGAAAATGTCATGGTGAATTCCCCTAGCCTTTTCCTTATGTATTTTTTGTCCTTCTAGAAGCAAACCCCAAGCAGATACTTACTTGATCTCCAAGGCAGAGAGGGGTGTTTGGAGGCGGTAGCATTGGGGTGGAAGGGGCAGCACAATTTGGCTGCGCTGCCGGGGCAGGGCGTGAGCGGCTGCTTGCCGGAGGGACACGCCGCCGGGGGTGCGAGCGGGGGGAGCAACGGGCGGGCGGTGGATGCAGCGGCAGGTGGATACTGCGGTGCTCTGCGTGGGGCTTCCCCGCTCTTTCGCGCTCCAGCCAAGGTAGCTGCCGGGTCGTATTAAATGGCTGCCTGCTTTTCGGGGCTGCCGGCTGCTTTACGGTTTGGCTGTTCATTATCTTAGCAGCCCTGCCGTCTCTCGGGCAGCGCCCCCCCGGCTCCGCTCCCCCAGGTTGAGGCTTCGTCCCACCGCCTCCCTCCACGCCTCCTCCTCAGCCCTTCCCTGGGAGCGGCTGCCGCTTCTCTCCGTGCAGGCGGCCCTGGCCCCTCCTGACTGCTCCTGCTCCTCCTGCTCCCGGGTCAGAGCGCGGCCAGGAGCCAGGGCTGGGGCCGCGCACCTCCTGGCCCCGACCGCAAGAGGCGGCTCCTTCCGCCGGCTGCTGAGCGCAGGCTGTGGGGCAGAGCCGGGAGCTCCGGAGCTCTCCAGCCCCGTGTGAGCAAGACTGAACAGTGTCAGGGAGGGAGCGAGCTCTCCAGCCCATCCTGCTCCCTGTGCAACAGCCTCACCCTTGTCCCTTCCCTTCCCCCCCGCGCTTGTGATTTCCCCCCCACCTCCCCACACCCTGCACAGCGAGTTGAGTGTTTCTTTTGTTAATTGACGCCCCAAGTATTCCAAATCCCTTCCCCGCGCAGCCCGGGCCGGCCGAGGACGTGTGCACGCCCAGATCCGCTCTGCGAAGCAGCACAGATCCGCGGGGCCGAGTGGGTATGTGCGGGAGGAGGAGGAGGTGTAAAAGGAGCTACGAGCACAAAGCAGATTTGCGAGGAATAATTTAGCTCCGGTGTTTGTTGTTTTTCGGGGTTTTGTTTTTTCTTCTCTCTCTCCTTTCTGTCTTTTTTTTTTTCCTCTGCTCAGGATTTAAATGTCACTCAAAGCATCCCCAAATCAGCTTTCCGCTCGTCTGCGGTTTACCCCGAGGCATTAATTGGATCCTACGCTGCGTTTGAAGAGCTTGGGTGCTTTACCCACAAAGGTAAGTGGGCACTGGGTCTGCATGGTCACAAAGAGCGCGATTGCCTTTCACAGGGGTGTTTTTCTGCCCCCCACCTCCCCTAGCCCCGTGGCTTAGCTCTACCTGAGGAACTTGCATCCCTGCTTAAACACCGGTCGATATGTGGCAGACGCGCCGGCGGGCTGGGCCGGAGCAGGTCGGGAGGAGCGGGGCCGCGGGGGCTCCGCGCCTGCCCCTTGGGCACCAACAAATGCCCCGCAGGAGCCGGCGCCCCATACCCTTCTCCCCCCCAATCCCGGTGCCTCTGTCCCTGAAACAGCGCAGGGCAGCGCAGTGAGGAAGGAAGCAGCCTAATCCCCTCTTGCGAGAAAATATTCGTCATCGTTTTTTTTCTCCCCCGTGAGAAATACCGTAGGCGCCCATCTCCCCTCCTCCCCCCGCCCGCCAGCGTTGCGAGCGCCGGCTCCTTCGCCCGCACCTCGCCTCGCCTCGGGCGGCTCTTTCCAGGGACCACAAAGTTGAGCTGCCCCTGTTCGCCCCCACCTGCCCCCGGCACCTTGCGCACGCTGTGCATCCCCCTTTTAACCTGTTCCCCCTCTGTCTCATCCACGTCCGTCCCCTCACCCCCCTTTTAAACTAGGCTGCAAAGCCGCCGTGCCCTGCAACTCCTAAAACTTCTCTTCTTGCTGCGATTTATATTGTATTCTAACAAGAGCGACAACAAAAACACACTCCAGCCTCTTGTGGATGACTTTTTTTCGTTATTATTATTATTTTAAATAATGCATTTCCTTCTTCCCCTTTAATTTTTTTCTCTTTTTTTTTTTTTTTTTGGCAAGGAAATTTGCTCCATCTCCAGCAGCAACCACTGCTCCTTTTGATGTTGTGGTACGCCGTGCGCATGCGCTTCACATTAGAATTACTGCACTGGCCAGAATAAGTTGGATCTCTTCTTCTCTTCACTGAAACCCTAAATCATATCAAAAACTAAAGGGATGCTGAGAGTCCGGAAAAAGGG
>JANHGB010004591.1:0-23252 GCA_026283785.1 Coracopsis vasa
GGCCAGGACTGCTTATTCTATCTTGCCCTTCTTTCCAAAAAGGCAGCCTTCATGTCTCCTCAAGTTCTTGTTAAGTCTCCCTGCTGTTTCCCAGCTATCTTTTATTCAGCATCCATGTCTGTCTCTCTCAGTTCTTAGGAAGAGGGGAGTGTCTTCTTTGCCTTTAGGCACAAAAGGTTGCATCAAGGTGAGGTACAGGCAGCATGTTGTATTAGAACATGTGGCCTAACACACTGCAGCACAGCCAAGAAGTCTTGAACATATTGCTGCAACGTTTGAAATTCTTGTGTTGTGTGACATTCCCCCCATATCAAAAGTTGATCCCAGTCTAGATCAGCAATTACTGTAGAGCCTGCACCTCAGGCCTGTGCATCTAGCAATTCCCTCGCCCAGTTATCAGCTTGGCCCAACCATACAGCTCTAACTCACTCCCTTGGCTTTCCAATGCTTGTTTAACTACTCTTCTATTTTGCAATGTATCAGAGATACTCCTCACTCCATACCTTCCAGACTAGAAAGCTGGTGGCTATAGGCAGTCTCCTCCAAGCCCTTCCCTAGCCAAGGCTACAAAGGACCTCCACCCTCTTGCTTGCTACGGGCACAACTACAAACAGCCCCCTTCACCCTGTTCCCAGGCCAAGTATTGCAGGGAGGGAAAGGGAAGGAAGGAAAAGGAGATAGCAAACTGACTTATTGTTCACAAGAAGGGTGGGGGAAGCATAGAGAAAAGCTGACCTGAGCTGCAAAGCTCTTTTAGTTTCCTCTTTCTCCTGTAAGGATGATTTCTACTGTTCCCCACCCCACTTCACTACTCTAATCCAACTCCTACTCCTAAAGGAAAGCAAACTATGCCCGCCTTTTGCAGAAGTCCTGGCTTGATGCTTTTCTGTAGGAAGTCAGTCAATCAAAGCAGCACTTCCCATTGGCAAAGCTGAGAGTCTCATGAAGGTCTAGGATCAAGATACTGATAGCACTGTAGGTCTTTATACGCCTATGTATTAGATTGCCAGAATAAGATGGGAGCTAAGCCTTTATCTGGTTAATTATTCCTTTCATTTTCTACAGTATTCCCATTTCAAAATCTGTATGTATACATTTGTGGGCCCTAATAATAGTATGTTTGTGTGATTCCAGCTGACCAAACAACAAAAGTTATTTATAACTACAGATGACCGGACTCTGCTGTATTTTCATTTATGTAATTTTCCTTAGATCATTCATTGGAAAATGGTCGTACTTTTATGTTTCTCACATGCGGAGGCCGCGTAGGTTAGCACACAGGAGATTAACCTTGGCAGTCTGCACTGCTGGACTGCCTGAAGAGGAATGCTCATTGCAGCTGTTTGAACCAACAACCCACAGAGGCCAGGGGTTAGATGGCTCTTCTCAGTGCCACACCAGGCAGCAGGTGGCTGCAGTGTCAGTACTGATGATTTTCAGATATAAAGCTCTGTAAAACTGGTACTGGTCTATGGTTTTGGCTTTTTCTTTTGTGAAGGCTTACTGGCACTGCAGTGGAACAGTCAGTGCCTGAGAAATTGCAAAATGAGTCAGTCGGGTATTGAGAAGTGACATTAGTTAAACAGGATAAAAGACTGTAAGGTAAAGTATCTTCCTCTTGAACAGTAAACAGACCCACAGTATGTCCATCCGTGCTAACGGAGCATCATTTCCCATCCGCATAAACTGCACTAAATTAAAAAGCAAGTTTAACATTTTCAAGTACTTCTCTCTGACCAAGCTTAAATGGGGACAGGCATGAATTTACATGATGACATCTGGGACATCAAAGGCTACCTCTTTGAAGCCATTCTTTTCATAACAACCTTTTCTCATTATATGGAAGGCTTACAGTGGATAAAGCACTTTCTGTAGACCCTTCCCTAGATGATGATGCTATCCAAGGTAAATTCACTCAAATAAGCATACTACAACCAAAACAAACAGTCTGCAAAATCCCTTGTTTCTGCCTAGTAAGAAGGGCAATTCTCCACAAGGCTCCTACAAGAGGACTGAAGTTCAGAAGAGACAAAAGACACAAAGGAAACTGCTATGCCCAAGGTCTCCTCTTAGGATTGTGCATCAAGATTCACAGCAGCCAGATAGAGACAGCAGCATTTTTTAGAGTATACACTGCATGAAATAGGCCTCACAACTAATCCAAGCAGACACATACCCAGCCAGGGCAGATCTACCAAATAAAGCCACAAGGTCTTTTCCTTAAAACAGAGAGTGTTAAGGAATTTGGTGATTAAAAGTACACAATAAAACTCATAGCTGGCAGTAAACAGGACCAAAATGAAGTCACTGAGGTTACATTCCTTTATCTTAAAGTTGCATAGGCATTCTTATTTGGTCCATCCAAAATACCAGAGAAAAATGTATTCAAATACTCAAAGAAAAAGCAGGGATCTTCTTTGTGGCCTTTAAATATTAACCTCCACTGACGAGGCTGTGTCTATACAACTGAATAGCAGTGCTGTTCCCTAGAACAAAACTTTTGCCTAATTCACAGGGGGTTATCTTTTCCTTTTTATGTGCTTTTTTATTTATGGCAAATTAAAGCATTTTCTGAAGAGTTCAGAAAAGGGAAGCCAGCTGGTATTGGGAATTCTGATATCACAGCCATGGAATGCCACACGCTTAATAGCCAAGTGTTTCCATCCGTCTGTATACATGAATCTTCCCTCAAGCTAACCATTTTCATAACCCTTTGCCCTTTCCATGGCATCATAGCTATTTAGTAATATTTACTTTTTTTCCCATCTTGTAAAATGTGTGACCCCTTTGCCTTGCTAGTTCGTGGCTGATCCCCACGTAGATCAACCCAAACTCAGAGTAGTTCACAGAGTTTGTGTTCTCTGACATACTTTCTTCCGAGTGTGTTAGTCAATACCCGCTAATGCTGCCTAAGGAAAAAGACATCCAAGAGATTAGGAAGGAAGAGGAGGTACCGCAGCTTTTTAAAGCTGTTGTCTGGTGCCTTTAGTCTCAGGCACCAGTCTCACAACTGCGTTTTCTGGAAGAGCTTTTCTCTTTTGAAGCCCAGTGCCTTCTGGGCTAATACTGAGAACATGTACTTGGCACCACATCCAACATAGGGTTGTAATTAGCAGCCAGAATAGCACTTCTGTTGACCAAATAACCATCCGAGTTTATTGCTAAAGACCTATTTACAATATTATTATCTACTAAAACTAGACGTTATTGTAACTGCTGTATGGTCTAGGCCAGGTAAAGTTCTATTTTCTTCTTCATGCCCACTCATGAGAACCATGAACACCAGCTAAAGTGCCGATATTTGTCAACAAGCTAAGGACTTTCTTTAGAGAAGAGCAGAAAAGATCCAGCTGCAGCTTACATTAGAAAGAAGACTGAAGGTACTTTTATACTAATCCCCAATGTAGAATGGCATGTGAATATTTTTTTCACCATATATATTAAAATGGATGGCTGTCCAAAAGAGTTGAATCAATTAATCAACTTAAGTGGCTACACTTTCAGTAAGAGAAAACCATGTTACCTATTGAATGTTGAGAAATCATGTTGTAGAGAATAATGATGATTTAAAACACATAGTTAGTATTTCTTTGCATCCTGGAAAGTCTGTACTGAAAGGAAAACTGATTTGAAATATGCACACTTAATTTTTACTCAGTCCAGAACTATGTCTGTAACAGTATGTGCAATACAATGATTATTTTGCCGGGAAACTTATATATTGCAAATCAGAGGTGTCACAGACCTGCCAAAGTTACATGTGGTGCCATTAGGGTACCTCAGAAGCTTTGTGCTTTGCATCATCTCTCCTCAGCATGGAGTTGTCTGCAATCTGCACCTCTGAGAAAGGTCCTTTGCGGCTCCTATGCCTCTAGCAAACTCATATAATGGATCTGAAATACAGAAGCATAGTGTGTGAATAGAGCAAACCAGAGTAAAGCTCCAAATATCTCTCTAGTACACTGGATTTTCAAAAGTGTGGAAACTTTCTTAGAAATCTTACAGACTAAAAAATGTACAGAATGAAGTGCAATACTGACCCATAGCCCTTCTTTTAACCTTGAGCAGAAAAAGTAAAGAAACAGTGAGCCTGGGAAAGCTTACAGAGAGAGAAATGCACTTCTAAAATGTTTCTAAACAGTCTGGACTTTGAAGAATTTCTGCAGTCCTTGGTAACCTTCTCTTGGTAACGAGAGTCTCTATTTATTAGAAGTTCTATCATGGCAAAGCAATCATTGGATATTAACTGATCATGTAGTGAAATCAATACAAGTGCAATAATTTTAATGTGAATGAAAAGAAGAAAATAATAAATGAAGAAGTGCTACATCTGGAAGTCTTGTGTGCACATGGAGACACTACAGAAAATATCAGCAGTAGCCAAACAGCAGCAGGAGCACAGACTAATTGTAGAGAATTTAACACACACGCTTCCTTGCCTTGTATGGGATCTCAGGTGTTGAGAATGCAATTTTCAATGAGGGCGTTGGTGCTGCTGTTGGGATTTGCTTTTAAAATTCAGCCTAGCTTTCACAGGCTTCTTTCCTGGAAAGCAGGAAGAGAAAAAGAGGTAAGGAAGCTGTACAGAACAGGACCTGTGTTCTCCTCCAGGATGCTCACACTGTATGGCACACTGCCCGCAGCATTGCTGCTAGACACATTCCTGAGAAGCCTGAAGGAATGCAACAAGTGTCTACTAAAATATGCAAGGATCTCTGCAAGATTCAGGACAAGTACTGCACTTTTTGTTCCTTCATTATTGCTGCCCTTTTGTTAGCTTGCTTGATGACAACTGTTGTTATTCTTCTCTGGAGGGTCAAAGCAACATAAAGACCATTTAGGCTGCCCATCATGTCTGGGAAGCCTTGAGTAGGAGGTCTGCCATCCACATTTGTGGAGCAAACTTGTGTGGATCCCAGCACCAGAAGCTGGAGGGGAAACCATACAAGACAGTGTTACAAACTGAAGTATGGTTGGTCTTGTCTATCCCTCATCCACCACCAACGCTAACACTGCAGATCTGTCCAATTTGGAAATATGAGTTCGAAAGCCTTCCCACTCTCTCTGCTGATTTCCATGCAGCTGCTAATCTTGTGCTTGATATGTTTGTTTATGTTAAGGGTTTGGTGTAAACGGGGCTTATTTTGCATAGCTGTCTGAAAATGTCCCCCACACACACACACCCTTTTCAAAAATGGGCAAAAGTCCAAATTTTTGTGTGAATCTTTTAAAATCCTATGGTCTACAGAAGACATTAAACTTTCTAAATCAGAATTGAACATCTTCAGATCAGAGTTCAAAAGCTTTCAGATAATCCTTATCACTAAACTATACTAAACAGTAGAGAGGATAATTCTGCATGAATTCTGCAGCTTTCAAATGATTATAGGTTCCTTTAAAGATCTGCCTAACAGAGATAACATGTTGTCAATTCTTAATAGAAACAAGAATTAGTAGCAGCATTGCACACAGTGATGAGTTTGTAATGTACCTCATATTTATTTTGGTCTCACATCCATTATGAGAAGGAGCTTGTCATTTCTTGATGAAGTAATTTAGTAAATGGAGAGCAAAGAAAGTAATTTAATCACTGGTTTAAAGAATTTATGTGATGGCCATGCAGTTCTTTTATTCTCTGTTACACAATGTGTTCTATTTTTTATGTCTAATGCTTTAACACAGTGTGTCACATTGCTGAACCCAAGATGTGCGGAAAACCCAGGGTCTCTGTGACAGAGAATCAGACTGCAAATGAATTAATTCCTCTTTGCTGCTTAGAATCAGGACTGGCAGCACAGCTTTTCCCAAGTTTTTTTTCACCCTGAATTACATGAGTGTACTTAGACATTTTCTGCTGGTCAATACAGTATTGCAGCAACCCTTGCACTGGACAGTACTGAAGGACTCCAGAGATAAGGTGGGGAAAGTTTTGAGTTGAGTTCACCACAACACGATGAGAAACTTAACATGAGCCGGCAGTGTGCCCTTGCAGCCCCGAAAGCCAACCGTACCCTGGGCTGCATCAAAAGGAGCTTGACCAGCAGGTCAAAGGAGGTGATCCTGCCCCTCTACTCTGCTCTCGTGAGACCTCACTTGGATTATTGTGTGCAGTTCTGGTGTCCTCAACATAAAAAGGACATGGAACTGTTGGAACAAGTCCAGAGGAGGCCATAAGGATGATCAGGGGACTGGAGCACCTCCTATATGAAGATGATAGGCTGAGAAAGTTGGGGCTGTTCAGCCTGGAGAAGAGAAGGCTGTGAAGAGCTTTGGGTGACATGGTTTAGTGGGAGTTGTCCCTGCCCACAGCAGGGGGGTTGGAACCAGGTGATCTTAAGGTCCTTTCCAACCCAAACCATTCTGTGATTCTATGATTCATGATTCTTTAATACTTCCTTGGCCATACCTGCATCTGATGATGGAGCCACTTCACCTGACTAACGCTGTTACCAAAGTTGCATGTTCAGACACTGGTTTTAAGTGGCAGGATTTGCATCAGTACAGCTTCATGTTCTCCACTCCAGCAGTACATGTTGCTCTGCTGATGGGGCAAATCTGAAATTAAAGTTGCTAAAGCTTTAGTATACTCCAAGCTAACAGCTTTTCTCCATGGTCATGCAGGAGTGCTGAAAAGCTCTCCCTTAGTTCTTCCTTGGCTTTATTTACGGCTGCTTCAATAAGGGAGCTTATGGGTACATCAGGGATGAGCAGAGAGAAGGTAGTATTCCTGGTTTTTCCAGCCTTGTCTGCTTTCTGTCAGATAGCAGGAAGTGGTTAGCTGATGATTCCAGTGTGCACTGGGCTTTTAGCAGAAATCGGTGGGTTTAAGAAGCCCTTAAGTCTAGTAGGGATCGAAGTAGCAGTTCCTACCAAGGAGCACCTTCTATCATTGATGCTGTACAACTGCACTAAAAAGGAGCATTTGGGAAAAGAAAAAGGCATCTAGTAGCTTTAAACACGCAGTGTTTCACTTGAGCAAACTTTTTCATTGCCCTATTAGTTTCCCTTGCCACATGAAGAGCTGCCATCATTTCTTACTTACTGTATATCTATATTTAATCCAAAGGAAAAAAGCAATTTTCTAGAAGCCATGAGAGGCAAGCTCCAAAAGACCTTTCAGCCTGTTTTCAGTACGTGCTGCTAAATACCTCATGTTTATCAGCTCTTCTTGGCACCCTTTCTATGTAACAGCCTCTAATGAATTTGGATCAGCTTCTCTGCTGATGGCTAGTAGGGATCATGCTATGCAGTACCAGCACTTAAACATGTGTAGCATTTGACTACAGCCATCTCAGAGGTGGATGGTTTTTAACCTGGATTTGGAATAGGATTTGCGAAACTGTTTTCATCAGTAGATTTCACTGTGTACAAGCTAAAGGATGAGTGGGCTTTCTTGCGCACTATTTAACGAAGTCTTCCTAAAGCAATTGCAAGTTGGCGTGCCAAGAGAATCTTAACTAAATTGGAACAAATTATGCTTCTCTACCATGTGCTTCATTTATTCCTCATGGAGAGGTAGCTTTTTAGATCTCTTCTTAGGCCCCATGCCTGCAATGACCCAAGCAACATTTGTGTGCAGCATTACCAGGTTTTCTTGCTTTTACTGTTTGCGCTACAGAAATAATCTGTGGTTGTGGGGCTGGTTTTTATGCTTGTCTTCACTCTGTCTGATAGGTAGGGGAGAATATGCTGCGAGCAGGCAAAAGCAAATTAAATCTGCACTGATCTCTCTGATGACCAACGTGCAAGAGGATTGCATGCAAATGTCTGTGCTTACAGTGAACCAAAATTGTCAAGGGGAAAATCAGAACCAGGGAGGAATGTGGGGATTTCTGTGGGAATACCATGATGTCCTTTCCTGGTTCAAGGTGGCAGTGATGCCTTTCCAGCAAAAGGTGAAGACTGAAGGAGTATGTGGGCAGTAAAGGAGTCCTTAATAGAGTATTTCTTGTATCGGCACACTTTGTGAATGGAGACTATAGCAAGGGCAAGGAGAGCTTCCCTCATCAACGCTGCTGTCCTGGGGAAAACGCATGGACAGGTCTGTTGCTAGAAGGCTCTCCCCCCTATTCCATCAGGCAAAGTTTCTGACAGAGGAGCCTCAGTAAGGAGGAGAACAAGAGGAGGAAAAATCCTCTCATAACCAACTGGGAAGGAATGCTTTTGTCTACAGATGATACATTGCTGGTATGAGTCAGTAGCAAAATGCAGGGCGTTTCCCTTATGATTCCCTTCACTTGCCAACAACCACTCAACCTTGGACATGAGCAGTTAGAGCCTCCTGCAAAATGTGTGTAGGATGGGAACTTGTGGCAGAAGCTTCTCGTTGCTCACTAGATCGGTGCTGGGTAGTCTTAGCTCAGGAAGCATGTTTTGGCTGGTGCAGGCTGTATGCATGTCCTGGCTGTCTGGAGGATGGAAAAGATGAGGACACTATCCTGAAGATCAAAATGTCACCAGGTGACAACTCCCTCCAGACTAACTCTCCATGTTCCTTGAGCTCCAGGCCAGCAGATTCAGTGGTTTTTAGAAGCTCATTGTCAAATTCTAGTTTTATGTCCTGTTTTAAGTGAAATCTATTCCCTTTGGGTTTATTACCGGTTTACAGTTGCACAATTCTTGTGTTTGCTGGCCCCGAACCTCATATGACACTGCAGCTATCATTCCCTCAGCTAAAATGCTAACAGCAGCTACTGAAATCCCAGTAGCAATGGATGTGACGCCAAGTGTTGCAGATGCCTCTCCAGTGGGAAAGACCCATAATCCCTTTGATATTTTTGGAAGTTTGAGTCCTGGCCCCCGCAGAATTAAAGGCATAAGGCTGAAAAATGAAAGCCTCACCCTGAAGCACAGGCAAACTGACCATTCTGAATTTGTTTAGGAATCACGTTTGACTGCAAGAAATCAGCCAAGCTCTGCACAAGTCATTCAGGAAGATACAAATGACTACACTGTAATGAGCAGACACCTATTTTAAGCATGATCTATGTTTTTAAGAAAATTCATTACAATAAGTCTTACAATACCAAGCTCTTCAATGAATTTTTCATGTCTGCATACCAAGATATATATAAAATGATCGTAATCATACACCTTTGGGGTAATGCTGAGCACCAGCTGTTTCACTGATGATTTATAGGTTGCCATGTTCAAGGTTAATAATCAGGAGAAACAGGTTACAGTATGCAATGTATTTATGTCAGGTTAGAAGTTCAGTAGTGAGGATATGATATTAGGATGATATGTGTGGGTTTAATTAGCTACATCCCAATTTTCTGGGGAATCAAATGCAACTGCTTTCCAAAAGTAAAATCTGTGAGAAGTTACCAGTGCTGATCTTCATTTTCAACTCAGTTGAAACTAAACCAGCAAAAATTCCTCCTCATATCTGCATACTGGCTGCCGAAGTGGTCAATTCATAATAGAAACTCAGTGCTGAGGTGGATGGAGATTTTCCCAGGACAGACAGCGGGATGATTTAAACTGCCAATGCTATTGCACGCTATGTTTTGTGAGCTGATGTGCTTTGGACCTCAGACTATTAAGATAAGCCATTACAGTCTGTCAGTGTACCAGCCTCAAAGCAGTGGTGGAGTTGGAGGTCATGGGACATCAGCCCATGCAGCTGCCACAGCTGCTGGCAGGGGCATCACTGATGGCCATGGTTGTTTTCTCCCTGGTTCCGGCTCCATCCTCCTGCAAGGGGATCATTATAACTGTGTGATTGCCACGATCTGCTCTTCTGTGCAAGATGTTAACTTTAAACAACAAAAAAGAGAGGCTTGGAGCCAATCATTTGATGCCAAAGGCCTTTTCAAAGTTTCTGAATAGCTACCCCTTGGTTTAACTAAGGCACTGCCTGCAGCCTGGGAAGCCTAGAGCTCTGCAACATGGAAAAGCCTTTGCTTCCACCTCAACAGGGAAATTTTTAGCGCTGGAGTTTTCTGACACAAGCAGAAGGTGGAAGCTTTTGTACTACGGCCTGGGGAGCTTTAGCTGCTTGCAGACACCAGAGTCCCTGAGCAGGGCCTCAGAGCATTGTCATCGCATTCTATTGCTTTTGCAAAAACTTTTGTTTCTTCTGTTGAGCTTTCCTGAGCTCCCTTGAAGCTGAATGCTTGTTCCCAGAAGTCAGCAGCTTTCTCCGCATACTGTTGTGATTATATTCACAACAGGGAACTCTAAATAAGATGATGGAAAGCTTTAATTCAATTCAGAAAGATGGCTTTAAAACTCACCAGATTCAGCACCTGCACACTCCTCTCTGGAGGAAAAGAGTTGATCCATCCTACCTGTGTTTCCATTTGCATTGGCTGCCAGGCTGGGAGTGATGGGAGGTGTGCTGATGCCAGGGTTACCAGCCCTGGGTTGGGTCAGGCTTCATGCCCACAAGTTGCTGCATCCATCTCTTCCTCCAGGACTGATCTATGGCTTAGTGGGATTCGGGTTTTGGACCACCGTGAGCCTTTGTTAATGATTTCCTTGGTGCTGAGATGCTACATGCAGCAACACCCCTCAGACACGGAGCCCAACTGCATGCTTACACTGCTGGATGTTGTGCACCCAAGGCCTTTCTTCACTTCCTGCTGTGCATTGATGTATGCTAAACAACCTGTTGAACTTACTATAACGAATGCAGCCTGCCCTCTAAACAAATGGGAAGAGGCACCCTGGCATAATAAAATCACCAGAGAGAGGGCAAGGAATAGGACACAGATGAGATTTCATTCTCATAAATTGCCTTGCTATTACACTTTGAGTATATTCACGATAGGGAAGTCCAAATAAGATGAGAAAAGGGGCTAATTCATTTCATGAGGATGGCTTTAAATCTCAGCCTATACCCATGCTAGAAAATTAATTATGGCTATGATGAATGAAAGAAGAAGTTATACCAATAATGAACATCACCATATCCTGCTTTCTTAGCCCAATAAAATTTTCTTTAACTGAGCAGTGGCATTCATAAATGTCAGCAAAGCAAAACATAAAGGTAATAGGACACATTGACCTGAGTGCAGGCAGTGGTGCCTATGGGTATGGGGAAAGCTGTTGGAGCCCTTACATATTTGTGTGTAATTTTAAAAGACCAGGCTGTCTTGGGCATTTCACAGAGTGACCTATCGGGCAGTGGAGAAATAGTCAATAAACATGGGTGATACACACATTATTATTGAGAGTCGTGGCTGATGGTGGAGGGAGCTGGAATCCCAGGGTAAAAACTTGACCATATTGAAGGTAGTAGTAAAATTCATCCTGACGCTGGATTCTGGTCTTGCAGCATCCAGATCCCAAACAAAATAACCCAAATTGTCCTAAGTTATTAGACTGCATAGCCTGAGTTATTACTGAAGGGCTAGTGCTCAAACATTTTATTTCACTACTGTGTCAATGTGTATTTGCCTCTCCCTGGCCTGGCAGGGGCCTTGAACGTCCAACAAATCTATTGCCCTGAAAGAGGGTAATATCCTTTAGGCTGTTATGGTCATATATGCTTAACCTGTTCTTGAAGACCTCAAGATATGGAGATCCCACAATCTATGCTGTGCTTCGCTCACAGTTTAGCTTACTCTCTTTGCTGTAGTTCTTGCATATTCCTGTTACTCCTGTTTTCCATGAACATAGAATCATAAAATGGTTTGGGTTGGAAAGAACCTTAAGATCATCTAGATCCAACACCCCTGACATGGTGTGCTGTTGCATGGCTCTCAGCCTGTGATCTGTTCTCCCAGAGGTCCTCTGGCCAGTCACCCCTCCATGCATTATTGCTGCATAGCTGTAGTATTGTGCTGCTTCTCATAGGACTGTATGAACATTTCTCCACTTCCTCATTTTGAATAAAGACCTTTTTCAAGCATGAACATTGCCATTCAAAATATTTCAAGACTCTCAGTGAAGGTGTGATCTCTGTTCCCCACTAAACATGGTTTGCACCAGGTCCCGGGAGGCCTCACAGAATCTGCTTCTAATCATAAACTAAATCCTTATGTGGTTTCCAATTTGATTTTCAGTGGTGTTGCAGGAGTTTGAGCTAGAGCATGCTGCCCCAGTTTACTTAGGAGGATGTTTGGAAGACTGTCAAAAGCCTTGCTAACCTCAAGTATATCCACAAAGCCTATTATTTCACCACACAAGGAAATTAATTTGATTTGATGCAGTATGCTCTTGACAAACCTGTCTTGGCTGAATCTCATCGCCCTGTTCTCATCTGTGTGCCTACAAATAGTTGTTTTATTTTCCTGGGAAATGAAATTAAGATGACAGTGGGTTTATAATCCAGCCCTCCTTCCCCTTCACTCACCCGCTATCCCTGTGCATCTTCTTCCTTTCTCCAGCCACACTAGAGCCTCTGTGTGCTGCTGCTGTGACAGTCCTGGGCCTTCTGCTGAAATTTCTGTCCATGCTTTCTTGTCCTTTTCATTTTGGTCTGGTTTGGTTTTTGTATCGCTCCGGTGCAGTGACCCTGCCTCCCCATCCAAACCCCTTGCTCCATGGCTCCCACGGGAGATGGAAAGCTGCTGTTATCCCTCACATGTCATGACATTTGACCAGTTCACCCTCAGCCAAACAGCGAGCGGCTCGCTGCTAAACTTCAGGATGCAAAACACAATTGCTTTTTAAACTCCCTCTGGACTCTTTCCAGGCTACTGCACAAATTAAGCCTCTTTCTACTCCTTTCCCCACCACTTCCTCTCCTTTCAGAGCCGTGGCCTCTTCCTTCTTTTTAAACTTTTATATAGTGCTATAAATTTATGTGGGGATTTACAGGCACTAGATAAGACCTCCTGGCTGCACAGAAGAGTTTGCACGCTGCTGCTTGGCTCTGGTGAGAGGGGGTCTCCTCTGCAGGCTCTACTCTCCCTCTTTCAGCAGCAATACAGAGGCCAGACAGGAGCAAGGCATCTCCCTCTTGCCAAAATGTCATCAGCAAAAGGTGCCACCTCATCAAAAACTGTCAGAGCCTTTTGCTTCCCGGTGCGGTCCTGGGATGCGCTGGGATCTGTGTGTCCTCCTCACGGCTCTGTGGTCTCCTGGTTTGCACCCAACACAGACCAGGAGCTGCAGTTCTGTTTCCTTTCCATGCTGATGAGCTCAGCTGTTCTGGCAGCAGCAGAGCCCAGTGGGGGAGCTCAGCTGTGGATTCATGCAACCCCTAAACCACTGGCAACAGCAACTCGAAAAGGACAGGGAGAAGCCTGGTGATGGAAACCAGCACTTTCCTTCTCAGCCTCCGAGAGCTGTAACCCACCTGCATGGCAGCAAGGGTGATGCCACTCAGCAAGTGTGGCTGAGGGTGCCCAGTGTCCTTTCCTCTCTGCTGACTGGAGATGCTTCATGAACCCATGGCCCTGGGAATCACCACTGCGAAGGACCCAGGAAACACTGGAAACTTGGCCCTGAGTTAGGTGGATGAATTCAGTTCCCATCTACATTTTGTTCTGAAGTCTTCATGAACCATTTTATCTTTGAGGCTAAATACTCCTGTAACCAAGTGGACTTTCATGTGGTTTTGTCCTTTATGCCTGCAGCCCTTGCTGCGCTGTCTTGCTCAGCATCTAGTGATGCTGTTTTCTGCAACAGAAATAAACCTGTGAAGACCCTCTGGTTGACGAATGTTAAAAGCCTTCTGTAAATATTGTTTGTTATGAACATTATAGCAGAAAGAAACCCCCACAATTAGTAGTGAGTGAAAATTAACTGCAGACATGCTCCTGCTGAATATTACCTGCCTAAATGCTCATAGAAGTAGCAGCACTGGGGGCGTACAGTAATATAGATTTCAGGTTTTACAGTGATCTGGTTATCTCATCAAAGCTAGAGTAGCTGGACTGTAAAACTTGTCTAGCGTGTTAACAAATCCTCAGCAAGCAGAAGTCACAGGGGACAGCCGCTATTTTGATTTTTAATCATATTTGGCTTTGAAAAGAATACTCTGCTTCTCCAGCGTGCCATAAACCCATCTTTGTGCAGACACTTTGCATGCTGCACCATCCGCACCACCTGCTCAGCTCCGCAGCCCTGTTACTAGGTGTTAGTGCTTGTTTAAACAGATAGATAAACAAAAACCAAGCAGCAAAACACACAAACCCCCACCAAACAGCTCGGTGTGGGGCAGAGCCACAGGACCCTGCGTAGCTGCCCCCGTGTCGGGGGGTCCTGCATCCACGCGTGGTCCCGTACCTGTGCCGTGTGTGGGGAAGCTGCCCCTGCCGCGCTGTGTGAACCTGAACTTCTGTGTGAACCTGAACTTGTGCATTTCCTGCCTTTGTGTTGTTTTGTTTTGCTCCATTGTTGGCCCGCCCGGCCTCCCCCCTCGCGTCGCCAGCGGATGCGCCTGAATTCAGCGTCTTCCTATTCTCAGAATCCCTCCCTTATTTTCTCTCCTCAGGCTGCAAACAAACTTTCGTGCCTTTTCCGTGTTTTGCTTGATTTTTCCAGCAGCTGAGTCAGCATCAACTTTTCTCTTGGAGACAGCAGCCCTTTAAGGGCTCTGTTATCTTGCAAGGGAGCCATTTGCTATAACCACCACCTAGAGCGGCTGAGATAAGTAAAGCAGTTGAGGGAGTAACCATCTCCTCGCAGCCCATGAATGCTTCCAGTCAGCATGGGAAATAATAGAAATATTTATTCTCTGGAAAAGCTTCCCACAGCTGCTCTTGCTCCCTCTTTGTTCCACCCGGTGCTGCCTATCTCGGTGGCAAGCAGAGATGGAGCTGGGAAAGGCCGGAGCCTGGTGCGAAGTCTCCTGCTCTTCTCCTCGTGAGCAGGATCTTTAGTGAGTGCCAGGCTGAGCAGAGACCAGATTTGCCCTGTCTCCCCCATGGTATCATCAGTGCTGCCAGAGGCACACAGCAACAAATGGGGCAGCAGTACCAAAATCTCCTGTGTGATGAGCCTGGAGTTTTAGGGGGCAGCAGAGCAGCAGGAGCCATGCTGGGGCTGGGAGCAACCCTCACTTTCCTTGCAGGGGCCACTAAGCCCCAGATGCCAGCCTTTTCCCATAAGGATCTAATAGAGGAGAGTCTGTAGCACAGGCGTGGAGCATGGCTTACACTGGGGAAAGGTTTCAAGCTGAAGAAGAGAGGGCTGGCATGCCCTGCAGGACAGGTTTGGCTGGGCTGGCTGAGCCAAGCTGTGCCAAGAGGCAGAGGAAACCTCAGCTGAGGGCCAGGCTCCTGTGCGTACTCAGAGATACACGTACCCATGTGGAAAAGGGATGAGAGCCCGGGGGTTGGGAAGCATATATTGGTATTATGAACTTTGCAGCATCCCATTTAACTTCTCAGGGGTCACCCTCAGTGTAGGATCTCAAATTGTGGCTTAGCTAGAAAAATCATGCAGCATGTATTATAGACACCTGCTAGAGCTGCAAGCGCATTTTGTGGCCCCTTCCTTGGTACCCTTAATAAGCCCATGCCCAGGGTAGGTGGAAAACTAGTTTAATCTGCTCTTCTCTCTGGAAATACTTGTCGTTCAACCAGCTCCTGCAATTGGGAGGCAGTTGCTTTCTGGTGAAGGCTCCTGCTCCGGAACATGCATGGTTACAGGGGAATCTGCCATTTTTACTACTGGACCAGCAATTTCTGTTTGTGATTAACCTCTTTCTTCTTTCTCTTTCCGCAAACTGCTGAAGATCAAAGGCTCAAAGCCAGAGCGCCAGGTTTGTCTTCAATGCATTGTGTCTGGGCTACGCTTTTTGACAGGCTGGAAGTGGCTGTAACGGGATCCGGGCAACAGTTGCTCCCTGTCCTGGTTTTGCATCCCTTTCTGTAAGGGAGAGCAGCCACTAGTACATCAAGAGTCAGTTTATGGCTTGTAAATGATGTTTTGTGGGGATTAAATGTGATACTCCGTATTTCTCAGCCCTATCAGACTACAACTGCTGTCAGAGAAAGGTCTCATGCCAGTGTTGCCCAGGGAAGCTGTGGCTGCCCCATCCCTGGCAGTGTTCAAGGCCAGGCTGGACAGGGCTTGGAACAAGCTGGTCTAGTAGAAGGTGTCCCTGCCCATGGCAGTGAGGCTGGAACTGGATGAGCTTTGACTTCCAACACAAACCATGCTATGATTTTATGTCTTTGTATAAACTTGTATTTATTGTTATACTGAAAAGTGCAGGAACTTGCTGTAACACAGAGCTGTTCTTCCCAGGGGCTGTATCAACTTAAGGATGGCCAAAATCATCCCCACACTTTTTGCTGCTGCCTGCATGCCTGCCTGTGTCCTGTTCCAGCTTCTCAGCGCTGTGCCCTGCTGTAGTGCAGCCCCCAGTGTCCATTTCTGGGGGGTTCATTTCTGCCCTGCAGGCTGCTGGAAGAGCCAGGCTTGGGTAGGTCTGAGGTGTGTGCACAGACTCCATGGGGGTCCAGCTCCCTGTGCAGGCAGGGCAGGGTCTGCAAGCAGGCGATGGTGCCTGGGGACCCCTCCATCCCTCTTGTCCGAATGCTTTTGCCCAACGTTATCAGGTGGGAGCAGCTGGACCTTGACCAATTATTAATCACCAGCTCACTGATTGAAGGGGTGTCAGCAGCAGCTACCTGGGAGTCGGTAGGAATTGACTCCTGTCATGGGGTGGGTATAATCTGCTCTCACTGTGACCCTGGCGTGGGGCTGATGCCAAGAGACTGAGAGCAGGAACTGGGTTTTCAGAGGTGGCAAAATCCCGCAGCTTCTGCCTGTGGAGCAGAGAGTGAATCCTCTGGCGCTGTGAGTATCAGGCCACGGTCCCGGCCAGTCCTTGTGTGTGGGGGGCTGCTATTGATAGTGCTGTGACATGCCATACCGTGCTCTCAAATAAAGAGAGGAAGGAAAAGGATTTGAAGTAAACAAGGATGGAGCAGTTCACAGAGCTGGCTGCTGCTGCCAGGCAGCATCGTCAATAACTTGCATACTTGCCTTGGACTGCAGATTATTTCAGTGTCAGCGCAGATGCCATTTCTGGAAACTCCCTGCAGACCAAGGACATCAGAGGAGCCATTTTATTGTACTTGATGGGTGAGAGCAGGAGGCAGAGGCTAATAAGACCGGTATCATGCACGGGGTATAATAATAGAGGCAGCGTGAAAAGTTTGTGTGAAAAACGTTCTGTTTTCTCCACGCACGCTGAAGAAAAAACATCATTTCCTCCAATTCCTGTTTTTAAACGCACATCCATGATTTTTGCAGCTGCTAACGTGTGTAAGGCAGCGCCGTAAGGCTCTCCGGAGCCTAAGACTTCTCACCTAATATGCACATACTTAACCGCCTCTGAAACTCATTTATCTACACCAGCTACTTCCAGACTCTCTGGCATAAAACAGTTTTGCACCAAAGCTGTGTTTGTATTCTCATATGTGACAACACCACATGAGGTGTTTTCGTGTTGTTTTGTAAAGTCTCTCTTTTCCTGCACATGAGCCACATTTGCCTGTGGATGTAAGGAAGCTCTTCCACCCGTTCTGGCTTTAGCGAGAGGTTTGAGAGAAGCAATAGTTGCATTTTGAATGCTGCATAAGTATTAGGAAAATAATATTTTCCTCTGTACTCTAACAAACCACTTGTGAGCATAGAAGGGTTTGGGGTCACATTTTCAGGCACTCACACCAGAAGTCACAGTGAATTTTATGGCTGTGGAATCTTTCCAAAGCCCCACACGTGCCCAGCCCAGGCAGTGTGCTGCTTTCAGGGCACCCTGTGAGTGCCAGGACACCCAAATGCCCAAACCCACTGTAAGCACAGATGCCATTGAACACGCTGGAGGGCTACCAGCATAAACCCTGTTTATAAAGATGACCTTTATGTCACGGGGAAACCTCCTTGCACACTGGGCTGTGAAGAATGCATGCCTGTCCTTCTTAAGTAATTCCTGAATAAGTCTTCCTAAACCTTCCAGGGAGCAGGATAAGGAGAGGAAAACGGTTTACTCTTGCTAACCTGGGTGTCTTTGCAACACCATGAAGGCAAAGCTTAGGAAAATACCAGGAAGCGTCTCAGGTCACGAATTATTGCCAGGTTCGGTAGGGCTGATTAGGGACCCCCATGCAGCAAAGATGAAAGTGCAAGCCCCAGGTGATGATGGGATGGGATGGGATGGGATGGGATGGGATATCCCCCCAGGTAAGTAGGCGGCTGGCTGAGGGCAGCTCTCTGAGCATGAAGCATCAGTTTGTTGGTGCTGTGGCAGCAGGGTGCTGCGATGTCCCAGGCCTAATGACTCTTGACCACGCTCACAACAGCCATGAGTGCTCACAAAGAACCCAATCCTAATGCGTCGGCTGTCTGAATGCTCAGGCTCAGTGAATGCTGAGACAGCAAATGGGCTCCAGCTATTTTGGAGACAACAAATGCAGACAAAAGATGCAGCAAAGCCGACTGTAACAGCATATGCCACAAAAAGTTAGCTCCTCGTCCTTTGTAGCCAGGATGGGCTGCAGCTGCAGCACGGGGGGAGCACGGGGGGCAGAGCAGGAGCGCAGCTGCTCCCCATCACGTGGGGAGAGCCCATGCAGCACCTCCTGGGGATGGCTTGGGAAAGAGGAGGAGGAAGGGAAAGAGGAAGGAGAAGGAGGGGGTTGGCCCCAGGCCCACTGCTGTACTGCTGCTGAGGGGAAGCAGGCAGGCTGGGTGAGAGACAGCGAGCACCAGGCCACGAGTGCCGAGGTGCTCCTGTGCAAACTGCCTTCCCAGCAATAAAACCTGGAGGGCTGAAGGTGAGGAAGCTGATGCTGGCTGTACGGAGCTGTAGGAAGGCACTTGTGCTGTCCTCCAGGAGTCTTGAAGCGGGTTTTGCTCATTTGGAAAACGCAACACTTTGTGAAGGCTGCTGATTTACCACCAGTTGAGCTGGAAGAATAATGGACGGATAAACTGGGCTGTTTTTTTTAACCCCAGATGCTTAATAAGCCTATTCCCAACCAGGCAAGCATATATATTACAAATTCAGATGGGACAGTTGGGAGCCAGCAAGTAAATCTGGGTGGAGAATCCTCCATATTACATCCCTGGAGCTATTTTGTGGATTTTGTACATTATCCATCAGGGTTCAACACGCAGCAGCGCTATGGGCCAGGAGTGATGCTCGTGAAGAATTTAAGCACATAAAGTTAATGATGTGAGAACAGGTGTTCGCTGCTGTAGTTGATGGGGAGGAGTTTGGTACAGTGTCTATATAAGGGCAATATGAGCAGAGAGAGATTAAAATGCCTATGGGTAGCAACAACGAGAGAGAATACCAAATAGCAGAGGTGTCATGTGTGAGCCATGGGGTGATTGTGAAAAGGGTTAACAAAGATGCTGCTGCAGAGGTTAAAGCTGTGGCTCAAACACAGATAGGAAAAAAGAAGAGAGTTTAAAATCAAGCAATGGATGCTGTCAGATACCGTGATGCTTGTATATCACCAGCAGGAAAGAAAACATCCACCCTCCTGATATGGCTACAGCACGAAGTGGATGGGCTTCAGTGGATGGCACGGCAGACCTGGCACTATCCAGCCAAAACACTCTGTCCCTTTGCTGGGAGTGACCCCCTGACCCATCAGGGGGTATTGCTGAGAGCATCATGCCACCAAATAGTGGCTTCTTAACACTGGGATTGTGATAATAGTGGATTTGAGCACCCAAATTAATGCAGCTTCCATTACTGGACCTTTTCCTTGTTTCCCATAACTTTCTCAAATTAATTCTAGGTTTCCTTGCTCAAGCTTTCCTCATGGGTGACTTCTTGTTGTTTGAAGGGGTGGGAGAGGGAAAAAGGCAGAAATGCAACCAGAAATCCAGTCTCCTTTCTGATCCTTATGGAGGGACTTAACCAAATGCAACCAATTGACCTGAATGTTCCAAACAAAACTAGATTTTGTTCAGCCATAGCACAACCTCACAGATCTCTGTGGAGCAATCCAAATTCTAAGGAAACAGAAGTAATTCTTTCTGTATAGACATGTGGGCAAGTGGACAGGAGGACACAAAACCTCTCAATAGCACAGTGGAAGACACTTGCTGTGAATAAAGCTGAAGAAACTAAATAGCAGATAAGGAGCAGTGGCTGCTGGAGTCTTAGGTCTCCTTTTCCATCCCTGTTGGGTTTTAATAACTGGTATTTATCAAATGTTGCTTCGCCTTATATAACAACTAATTAGTTGAATTTGCTGATAGGGAAACTGATGTTTATGACCTGCCTTGCCAGCACAGGACTGGGATCAGAATGTCAATGTGAGATTGCCTTAAAAAAATGGATGTAAAAACAATGGCGAAAAACATAGGGTGGAAAGGGAACTGATGCTGTTGAGAAGTTGAGACCAGAGACACAGAGAGAAAAGGAGCCTGAACCTGCTGCCTAACAGCATCTGCAGCGTCTCAGAAAAGTGTGCTTCTCCTCGAGGAACACTAAGGATTTTAAATGCACTGGAGCCTATCTAGAGCTCCTGCCTGTGCAGCCTGGTGTCAAGCAAAGCCTAGAAAGAGTGCACATTGCCTGAAGCACAACAGGATGCAATGGTAGGTTGAGAATTTGCAGAAAACACAAAAGATCAAGCCAAGCCCTGCGATGTGCTGTTCATTTTAGCTGAAAGATTTAAATACCAGCAAAAGGAAAAGAAGGAGCAGGTGCAGCAGCTCCATGGGGTTTCTTCTCACAGCCGCCTTCCTGTTCCTGCCTTGTGCTTTCTTGTCCTCTGGAGTGTCGCAGCAGTCCCAGTTACTAAAAAGGCACATGGCTGCACTGCAGCGCACCAGACTGGGTGGCCATGGGGGGTAGAAGGAGGATGGATGAATGCAACCCGAGGCAATTCAGAAAGATGCCTGTATCTTCCTTGGAGGACATGGGACTGCCCCACTTTGGGGCAAAGAGTCATCTGGTCTTGGATGCACAAGCTCCTGGCTTTCAGGTGCAAGATGACCTCCAGGCTCCTCCTAGAGACACAGAGGGGGGTTCCATGTCCCATACAGGCTGGGCCCCGACTGGGTACCAAGAGGAGGAGGAGGAGGGAGAGGTTTGGTGGCCCTCCTCCCTCTCATGGACACTTCCATAGTGCCTGACCTGTGGTTTCACAGGCATCCCAGCCACATCCTGATGAACAGAGAGTTCTTGTCACCACGTGGGCATTTACCTTCCCCAGCAATTACACCTCCTTCTGTGGTGGGGAGTGAGCCGTCAGGCTGGGGACACCCAGCTCTGCTTCTTACATAAATTCAACAACCATCAAAAAGAGGTCTCAGTGAACTGGAAAAAAATACTCAGCAACACAGGAAATAATTAAAGGTTAATTTCACTCCAAACAAGACCATTTGATTTTGGTTTAAAGTCCTCAAAAGTAAATGACTTCCAAATCAAACATTATTTTAAAATACAGAATTTAGTATTTTCATTTCAAAAACCCCAAATGAAATGCTTTTTTAATTGTCAAAACTATTCACCAAACCCACAATGAATTTGGGAAATAGGTTCAACAGCTGATTTCTTTTTTCTAAGTCAATTACTCCCTTGGAAAATAACCCTGTCCCGTCACTAACCAAGAGCACAGCCCTGGCCCTTCAGCATGCAGAAAGCCTCTACTTCCATTCATCTCTCCCTAATGTGCATTAAAAATTGCACGTAAGAAGTAATTATTGAGCTGTGTAAACCATGTGTAGTGGGAAGGAGAAGAATGATGAGGTGTATCCACCAGGCTCGATCCACATCAGTCACCGGCTTCCTGGGCAAATTCCTTACCCAGCTGAAATCAACAGTGGAACTCTCAGCAGCATCAAGAGTTTCAGGGGTTTGGTGTGTTTTATCATATTTTCTGGGCTTAAAACCTGCTTTGAAGCACTACTTTGTAACCTGGATCCACTGTGGAAAATACCCCCAGCACAACACCCTGATGCTCCTCAGTTAACAAATGTATTTTGGAGGCTGCATCCTGATGCCACCATGGCCAGGGGCCTTTGGTCCACAGGTAGCAGCTGCTGCTGGTGCCAGTGGTGCTCTGCTGGCTCCAGCACGTGCACACACACACACACACACATGCACATGCAGCCCTCCTGCATGCATCTCTCCCAGCACACACACAACAAGGAAACCCTGTGCCCTCTCCAGCAGCATTGTGGTGTCCCAGCCACCCAGCTCCCATGGGAAACTCCAATATAACTTAAAATGAATCAATCCATGTTTTTTTTTTATTCTGGATCAATTATTTGCTTTTCTGCCTATACAATGGCTATTCTCTTATCAATGCTGTTTTTCTCTCTCACCCATTTCCCCTCTTTTTCCTTCCTTTTTTTGGGGGGGAGGGGAGCAGGATTGGAAGCTGCTAATTAACCCTCTGCATTACAGGGTCCCTGGTGCGTATCACCACAAGGCAAAGGTGGGGCTGTGAGGAGGAGGAGTATGAGGTGGGGGGGGGCAAGGGAGGTGACACAACAAACATGAGGCCTCACAGCAGCCGTTTCCAGACACAACATCTGCAGAATGAGGCCATTTTTCTGTAACTCTAATCTCATAATTCATTGTTTGTGTGGTGTTGGTTACAGTAGCTGAAAGGGGGGATAACAGCAGGTCAATTTGGCACAGAACCGTGTTTGAATCTGCAATGAGGGACTAGCCCACCTTCTGATGAGCTGCTGAACCGCGGCCAGGAATAGAGAAAATAAGCAGGAAAGTGGCTTAAAAGGAGAAACAAGACCCCTTAAAATAACATAAACCCACTAGAAAGGCTTATTGTGGGAATCTGTAGGGCTGGGGTGTGTTTGCAAGCACCAGGGCGATGTCACAGCCTTTTCCTCACCGCTGCTGCTGGTCATTTGCTGTTTGGGCTCCTATGAAAGCGAGCTGCTGGCTCGGCTCCTGCCAGCACTGTCTGGCTCCCAAGCCTTTTGCCTTTTCTTTTTCCCCTGCGAGAGATAACCTCAAATCTCTTCTATTTTTTGCCTCTAACGCTGACGGCCGGCCCAGCCCGGCGCAGGCGGTTGTGCGAGAGGTGTGTTGGTTAATGTTAGTGGCTGATTACCAAACTTCTCGTTTGGAACCGCAAACCCCCAGCATGTCAGCCTGAATTAGCTAACAGCAAGGGAGTGTCCTCCTCGGTTTGCAGGCCACAGCACATCTGCTCTTTGAAGAGAGAGAATGAGCAAAACAGGGCTGGGTGGTTGGTGGCGGGGTTGTTGGTGTGTGTTGGTTTTGCCTCCCCTCAGCCTCCCGTTTTTGCCTGTGCTCATAAATACTCCGATGAGCGGCTGCCGTGTGGGAAGGGGGGAAGGAGGGTGGATAAAGAGCGATTCTCCGCCCGCGTGGGGGACACCCT